>JAFEMH010007202.1:0-98666 GCA_022495995.1 Adenophora triphylla var. japonica | reverse complement strand
TTGGGAGATCAAGAACCACCCAACTTTTAATAATTACGTCGACCAAGGAGATGGGTTTCATTAATTGATTTTGCATTCAGCTACTTCAGTAACAAAAGTGTGTGTCCATGTAACAATCAGGATATTACCTCCCAGATGTCCTCTGATTAACTTCTTCACCTCCAACCCTGGTTATTCCAAGTCCACCACCAAGTCTGCGAGGTCTCCAATTGGGAACAGTTCTACCGCGCTCAACATCCACGAGCACCCTCCTATTATCAAGCTTCCTCCCATCAGCTTGTTTATATGCAGCTGTATAGCAAGTGAACAACATATTTATGGTAATGAACCTGATAAAGCAAACAGATGCAAGAACGCAAAACAAACCTTTCATGTCACGTGTATGCATGTACTCTATGAAAGTGTAGCCTCTTAGTTTGCTCGTCTCTTTGTCCGCAACCAAGCTGAAATTGTCAATGGCTTTACTGGAAAGAGATGTTGCCGTAGATGTTACCCAACACCTTGGATAACACACTGACGGACAGCACACACACACCAAATAAAAGAGTTTGTAAAAACTTTGTGCAGCGGAAATAAATAACACAAGATATAATTTTCTCAAGTTATATAAATATATAACTTGAGTGTGCCTAGATGGCGAAGAATTTATAATCAATGTAGAAAAATTACAAAGCCGAAAGTTTCCTATTGCTAATACAAAGATAATGCTCTATGGAACTAAATGAGACAAAGCACGAATCCTATCCTTAGCCAACACTCTCTTAAACACTCAGTGTTTAAGCTAAAATCACAAGGGAGGAAGGATTATGCGAACCAAAGAACTTTGTCTCTCTTGTGCTAAAGGTGTGTGTGTTTTGTATTTGGCATACTTCAAATGAACCACACCTAGCCTATTTATAGCCTTCAAATGCCTTGGAGGCTACTCCAAAATAACAGCCTTGGACCTTCAGATCGTGTGAGAGGAGTGGAGAATAATTCTTGGCTTGATTCCTCTTCATGCGTTAACTTCCCTTAAATGTAGCAACCAAATTCTTGAAGCCCAAGTCCTTGCTTCATCACCTTGTACTCTCTTGCTTTATTTGTATTGTACACTTCAAATAATCAGCAACAACTCTAAGACTTGGTCTTCCCACGTTTTTCTTCTTTATCAACAAATATGGACCAAGCAAAAGTTACTCGTAAATCTCTCATTTACGTGTAACTCCTTTACCAACTTCTTCCTTGTTTCTAGCAATTAATCCAACCATATATTAACCTGAAATATAGACTAACAAACACATATATCTTGCAAATAATATTAGACATTAGGATATAAATTAATATGGAAAGAATTATTAAATTACAAATCATTTCGGCCGGGTAACACCCAACCTGCCAAAGTGATAGCACCCGTGGTAGCACCCACGCCTGTACTAACAATCTCTCCCATAATTTATAATTTCTTTCCAAACTCTATAGTGCTAATCCCTGCAAGAAAATGTTAGCCATAACAGAGCAACTTCATAGTTATCAACTCCCCCATAATCAAGGAATTAACAGCCACAATGATTTATCACAAAAATACTAGTTATCAAAACATATTTTCCAAAATAAGTTTTCCAAATAACTAGCAACCTAAAGTACCAAAGATAAACCAAAGTTACTAAGCTACTTCAAGTTCAAACAACCCTAAAAGTTTAATAACCAAAAGCAAATAAAACAAACCACCAAAGTATTTAAAACATGTTCCGAAATAAAAACATAAAAGTAAATTGTTTTTCAACCACCAAAAATGCCATAACCATGAGAGTGGCAACATCAATCTTCAGGCGATGTATTGTACTCACTCTTCTTGCTCATCATCAGCTTCTTCTTCCTCCTGTTCATCTCCTTCATCATCTCCAAAGATTCGGCATAAAGACCTTCAAAGAACATCTCGCAAAGCAAAGACCACTAGCATCTCCACCACCACCACCACTTGGACCAGCTCCATCGCACTATTATCTCCCCAGTTTGGGAAGAAACCTGCTGAATAAACTCATCAGTAATTTCCTTGAGCTTTGTCCAACCTTGCACAATCTCGGCAATGGTAGCAGTTTGTTTATGGAGAAACGCCAAAACTGTGGTCTTGGGTATTATTGGTGAAGCATTCCCCAACAAATTGTATACATTAGCAAGAACATGAGCTGCATCTGTACTCCGAAAACTTGGAGATTTTGGAGTAACATTCGGGGTAACAAAGATGAGTAACACCCTTAGCATGAACCGCTTCACTTGACCCAAATTCATTTATCTTTGACCAAGGAAGATCACCAGTGTATCTCACACTCTTGGTATTCTTCTTAGTCAGCTGAGAATCTATAGCATAGAGATCAAGACTGGGCGTGTACTCATCCGACTCTTCAATGGGCAATTTTTGAGATTTCAAAATTTGGAATATTAAGGAAGGGTAAGGAAACATTGTAATGTCTTTTCTTCTACCCCACGAAGCCAAATGTTTGAAGATCAATCTACCCAAGTTCACCCTTCGATTCTTTCCTAACTTATACAAGATTTCAGCTTGTTGCAATGTCACATATTGCTTGTTAGAAGTAGGAACCCAATTAAATATACAAAGCTTGTGAAGCACGGCAAAGAGTGAAGTGAGACGGGAAGCAAGAAAATGAACTTTGGTTTTGGGATTTGGGTTCTGAGGTCATTCATGCACGACATTATGAGAGATAAACCTAGCAATTTCATCCTTATGAACAATGGTACCATCATCATCTAAATTTGGGAGTCCCAAAGTTTTGTTGATCAAAGAAGGGGTAATAGAAAAAATTTTGTTCCTTAAAAATACCTTTCCAAATTGATCGGACTTCTCATTATCTAGGTTGGCATGAAGGTTGGCATAAAAATTTTTGACTATAGCCTCAACAAATTTCGAAGGATGCAAGTTAGCTTTCAAAAAATTTCTATCCTCCAAGAACTGAAATACACCATGCTTTTTGAAATCAACCTCGTCTATGTGCTTTTCTTTGAGAATTTTCGTGTCACTATGTTTCAACCAAAACTCCATATTTTCCTTTCGATAAAATTCCAATGAAAAGTAAGATTTTGGAAAAGCAACATTCACATCTTCAAACTCTTTCGCAAGAAAATCAGTGGACTCAGAATAGGCAAACTCACTGATAGAAGATTTCGAAGCTTTAGAAACAGAGGATGTTACCTTGGGTGTTACAGATTTCTGGGTAACATCTTTGACAGCAGCCCACTTGCTTTTGCCTTTAATGTTTCTTTTCACAACTTCATACAAGGGCTCTTCTTCCTCAATATTCCAATCTTCAAATGTCTCAACAGAATGGCTCTTTTCAGCATCGGCATGGAAGTCTTCATCCGAAACATGAGCCGAGGAGAGACCAAGAGAGGATTCTTCAGAAACTTCAACAGGATCGGAGGATGTGTTGGATTTTGAAGTACCTTTATTCCTCATTGCAGTGAGCCTACTTGAGCTCCTCTTTTTGACGGGTTGTGCCGAGGGTTTGTGAGCAATGGCCTTTCTTTTTGGTTTTTTGGTTGATGGAACGGGTGGAAGAGGTGGTAAGGTCACAATGGGCAAGGGTTGCGCCATTGTTGTCACCAAAGGAGGATCATCAACCGACATTGTCATTGCCGGAAACACATTAAGTGGGGTGGTCGAAGTGTCCATTAGACTAGGACCACTTGAGCCAACACCCGGAGAGACCTCCAAAGGGGCGGATTGCTTCTTGGTAGGGGTTTCCATGGTTAGGGTTTAGGAAGGGTTTGGAATTTTGGAAGGTTGTTGATTTTGGAAGGTTTGAGAGAGAGATTGACGGTGACAGAGGGAGTATATACCGTGTAGAGAGAGAAGGGATTAGGGCGGTTAGAGAGAGAGGTGAAAAAATAGAAATTTAAATTAGGATAAGTAATTTAAATTGATATGACATATCCCACTTCCTATTTTCACTCAATTTAAAAAAAAAACTATCCTCCCCCTATTTCCTAGCCACACAAAGATAATTACATTAATTATTTGCCCACCTCCCTATTTTCTAGCCACAAGAAAAAATCAACTACAAAAACTCCTCACACAAAAATAAAAACATCCGACCATTATTTAAAATATTTTTTTTTATATTTTTTGAATTTTTAATTTTCAGATTTTTTAATTTTTTAATTTTTTTTAAATATATAAAACGAAAATAAAAAATAAACATACCAAATATACTAAGTCCATATGATTTTTGAAAATCAAATCCCTAAATTTTAGGACTTAGTTATTTGAGTAGTTTACTAAAGATAAACTAGGTTTGTTAAAGACTTTTTCAAACTTTGTAAACTCTTAATTAAAAAAGACTTTCAAAGTTTAAAAACTTAAACAACAAATCGAAAATAAGGAAAAAAAATAATATAGCACATACAAATATGTTAATGGCAATGATGGTAACACCTAGGATAACACATATGAAAAAAACTTCCTTGATAAATATATACCGTTTCAAACACTTGAGGCATAACAAGCTTAGCCATTTTCAGACACTTCAGGCATAACAAGCTTGTAAAAACATGAGGCATAGCCATTTAAAAAAATTCTTTTACACTTCTTTAAACAAGGAAGCATCGTAGTAACGAGCTCCGTGCCCCGAGTTTTATTTCAAGTGTAAAGTTTCATTGATTTATGCCTTTCAAGTAGGATACACTGTAGTAGCGAGCTCCATGTCCCTAATACTAAGCATAAATCACTTCATACATTCTCATTGGCAAGAGTGCATCGTCGCCACGAACGTCGTGCCCCGAGCTCGAGAGAATAGTATGGTATAAGAATTGCCTCTTTGCCTTTTATTTATCACATATCAACATTAGTGACTTTGTCACTTTGAGCACAAAGGGAGTTTTATCAAGTGTGTTATTCAGGGTGTTATCCTACCACAACAAAAAGGTCAGCATGTGCAGCCGTGAGAACTCTCAAAGCTCAGAGAACTATAAGAATCCTTACAGCACAGAAAAAATAAAACCAAACAAGCAAAAAATATGCACTAGTATATATGTGTTACCCTGTGTGTTATCAGCACCCATGGTAACACTTTTCAACAGAGGACATTTTTTAGAGAATACAAAGACCAAGAGATCTCTTTAGACTAGAGAATCTATCATGGTCTAAGGGTTTAGTGAAAATATCTGCAAGTTGATACTTTGTATCAATATGCTCTATATTTATTATCTTTTTATCTACCATATCTCTTAAAAAATGATGACGGATGTCAATATGTTTGGTACGGGAGTGTTGTACAGGATTTTTGGAAATATTAATAGCACTCAAATTATCACAGTATAAGGTCAACATATTACTATCAAGACCATAGTCATCAAGCATGTGTTTTAACCAAATTAGTTGTGAACAACAACTACCAGCTGCTACATATTCTGATTCAGTTGTGGATAATGAAACACAATTTTGTTTTCTACTATACTATGATACTAAATTATTTCCCAAGTAAAAACAACCTCCACTTGTACTTTTCCTATCATCCATATCCCCTGCCCAATCCGAGTCACTAAAGCCTACTAAATTAGTATTAGTATCTTTACTATATCAAATCCCTAAATCACTAGTTCCAGATACATATTTAATGATCTTTTTCACAGAATTTAGGTGAGATACTTTAGGATTGGATTGATATCTAGCACATACACACACACTGTACATCAAATCAGGACGACTAGAAGTAAGGTAAAGGAGACTACCTATCATGGAACGATATAGGGTTGGATCAACATCTTCTCCCACTTGATCTTTTCCAATCTTGAAAGAAGTGCCCATAGGAATTTTTGAGCTCTTCGAACCTTCCAACCCAAACTTCTTTACCAGGTTCCTTGCATATTTGCTTTGGGAGATGAAAATCCCTTCACTTGATTGCTTAACCTGCAGGCCTAGAAAGAAGTTAAGTTTCCCCATCATTCTCATTTCAAATGTTGATGTCATAGCCTCTACAAAATCATTTAAACAAGTTTTTGATGTAGAGCCATATACTATGTCATCAACATAGATTTGAACCACGACAAGTTCTTTTCCATGTTTAAGAATGAATAAAGTCCTATCTGCTTCTCCTCTAGTAAAACCATACTCTAGTAAAAAACTGGTTAACCTACCATACCATGCACGTGGAGCTTGCTTCAACCCATAAAGAGCTTTATCAAGTCTATACACATGGTCTGGTTGAAATGGATCTTCAAAGCCTTTTGGTTGTTCAACAAAAACTTCCTCATCTAAGTATCCATTTAAAAATGCCGCTTTGCGTCCATTTGAAACAATGTGATTTTAAGAAAACAAGCAATGGCCAATAAAAGTCTTACTGACTCAATTCTAGCCACGGGTGCAAAGGTCTCATCATAGTCAATACCTTTCACTTGTGTATAGCCTTGAGCCACAAGACGAGCCTTGATCCTAACAATGTTTCCATATTCATCGGTCTTATTTTTGAAAATCCATTTTGTCCCAATAACATTAGTGTTTGAGGGACGGGGTACTAAAGACCAAACATTGTTACGAGCAAATTGATCAAGTTCATCTTGCATTGCTTGGATCCAAAAATTATCTTTTAAAGCTTCAATCACATTTTTAGGCTCTACGGAAGAAGTAAAACAAGAGTATGTTACCTTTGAGTATGTGGTGGACATGCACACATACCTCACCATGTCACGGTCACTAATGGGATTCATACGTCTTGTTTGTACACCCTCCTTCACCTCCCCAATTACTTGGGTTGTAGGATGATTCCTACTGATTCTAGGTGGAGGATCTCTTCTCACATTCTCGTGAACCTCTGTTTCAACTCCTTCTTGATCTTCATTTGCTGGACTGGAATCAGATGCTATCTGAGGTGTTATCTCATCAATGGTAACACCCTGCTCAGTTTTCGTGTTACTATCAGTGTTAGCACTCGTGGTAACACCTGTGGTAACACCTTCTGGTCTGACTTCTTCCAACAGCTCCAAGGGTGTCTCTTGAACACTTTCTCCTGCAATACTTGAGTGATCATCAAAAACAATATTCATAGATTCTTGGATGGTTTTTAACCTTAGATTAAATACCCTATATGCACGACTATTTGACGCATACCCAAGAAAAATGGCCTTATCACTCTTAGAGTCCAATTTTGCTAAGTAGTCCCGATCATTGAGAATGTAACACACACAACCAAAGACATGAAAATAATGAACTTTTGGTTTCCTACCATTCAAAATTTCGTATGGAGTCATGGTTGTGCCGGGTCTTAGAAAAACTCTATTGGCCGTGTGACAAACCGTATTTAGTGCCTTTGCCCAAAATCTTTTCGAAATTCTCTTTGAAAATAACATCACACGAGTCATTTCAAGTAAGGTCCTATTCTTTCTTTCAGCTACCCCATTTTGTTGAGGTGTTTTTGGAGCTGAAAATTCATGGTGTATACCTTTTCTTTCACAAAAAATTTGAAAAATAAACATTCTCAAATTCCCTCCCATGATCAGACCTAATTCGAAAAATTGAAGCACAAAACATGTTTTTGATCATAGAATGCAAGATTTTGAACTTTTCAAAAGTCTCATATTTTTCTCTTAAAAAATAAACCCAAGTAAATCTTGAAAAATCATCAACAATGACATAAGTATATTTCTTGCCCCCAAAACTTTCTATCTCAAGTGGACCCATTAAGTCCATGTGCAAGAGTTGAAAATAATGTGTCGTACCAGTGTGTTGCTCATTGTGTTGGGAAGCACTATGGGTAACATGAGTTTGTTTCCCTTTGAGACAATCTTCACAAACAATTTTTCGTTTAAGATCAAGACTAGGAATGCCTTGGACAGCATCTAGGTTAACAATCTTTTCTATGTTACGAAAGTGAACATGTCCCAACTTTTGATGCCACAATGTAGTGTCATCAAGTTTTGCCGAATGGCATACTTGCTTGTCTTCAACAAGATAACAATTATCACTAGATCTTGTACCTGTCATCACACAATTGTTAGTCTTGTCATAAACTTCACAAGTATCTTTATTAAATTTCACCTCTAAGTTGTCATCACAAAGTTGACTAATACTAATTAAATTAGTTACAAGTCCATCAACATGTAAGACATTCTTTAAGGTTGGAAATCCAGACACATTTAGTGTCCCTCTCCCAATGATATTACTCTTGCTCCCACCACCATACGTTACACTACCCCCATGAACCGTTTCATAGTCTTTTAAAAACAATTTTGTTCCTGTCATATGACGTGAACACCCACTATCAAAGTACCAAGAACCTTCAATATTTGTTTTTAAAGCAGTGTAGACAACATCACATTTCAGATTAGTTTTTAGTTTCCACACCTTTTTTGAATTTTTACCATTCTGACTGGGTGTGTTATCCTGAGTGCTGGGCAACACCTTAGGTAACACCAAGGGACTGGACAATTTTTTCGAAACAATATGGCATTTATTTTTAAAATGTCCAGGTGTGTGACAATATTGACACACCTTCCCTTTGTCACATGGTTCTTTTGAAGTAGAATCTTTGTCAAAAAACCGTTCCTTAACAAAAAAAATTCTCATTATCATTCATAGACAAAGTGGAAATAATACTATTCAAAGATTCTTGGAAACCAATACCTGCTCTGAGAGGTGTACTCAAGTTCAAGATCTCATCCAATTTGGTAGATTCGGTGTTTAGCTTCTTCAAGGTGGTTTCGGCTAGAGTCAAGTTGCCTTTGACTCTTTCAAGCTCGACTTCTCTCCTGATTGCTTGAATCTCCACATGAGTCACATAGGCCTGGAGTCCTTCATTCTTCTTGGTTAAGGACTTAACCAAATTGTTCTCTTTCTTCCATTCCACGAGCAACGTCTCATAAAGGTCTTTTAATCCGGAAATGAGGTCATCTTTGCTCTGCTCATCCTCTTGTGTACTTCCTGTATCAGGGTTAGAAGAGCTAACAAAACAAACATCATTATTATCACATAATTCATCATACCTGTCGGGTGTGATCACAGATGTTATCTCAGACTGGATAACACCTTGGGTAACACTGTCCTTTTCCGTGTTACTTACTGTGACAAACATGGTTGTTTGTTCAGCTTCTTCCTCCTGAGATGGTCCTTCATCCTCATCATCACTGAGAGAGACCCATAGGTTCTTTCCTCTCTTCCTTAGAGTATTTGCACACTTATTGGAATAGTGACCCCAACCCGAGCAAGCATGACATTGAATGGATTCAATGTGTTTTGGATCAGACCTTAACTGATCTGAAGATGCTCTTCTTGGGTTCGACTTTGGGTTAGATGGGAAGGTCATCTTTGGCATCGAATCATAAACCTTGGTTTGCTTCTCCTTTGCTTTCACCTGCATTTTTTCATTGTTATACTTTCTAACCATAGAATTGTATTTTCTAGCAAGTAAAGCAACACTAGCATTTTCATCAATTTCTTCAAAAACCTCATCTTCATTTTCATCCAAAGAGCTCGAGGTTTGAGTTTTCAAAACAACATTTTTCCCCTTAGATGCTTCACTTTGATCTAGGAGATTTAACTCAAAGTTTTTCAAAATACTCATTAAAGAATTGATATCCATAGTTGAAAGATTGTGAGCCTCTTCAATAGATGAAACTTTCATATTAAAACGCTCGGGAAGGGTTCTAATTGCTTTTGAGACAAGTTGTTTGTTGGTAAAAGGTTCACCCAACAATTGACACTCATTAGCAATATCAAATAATTTTTCAAAATAAGAAGGAATAGTTTCATTTTCACCCATCCTTAATCTTTCAAATCTGCTAGTAAGACCCCTAAGCTTAGTTTCACGCACACTGCCATCACCTTCACAAAAACGTTGTAAAGTGTCCCATGCTTCTTTTGCAGTGGAACTATTTTGAATAAGTTTGAAAATATGCATATCAACCCACTCAAAAATGGCATTAAGTGCCTTTTCATTGAAATTAGCTTGGCTGATCTCTTCCATGTTCCACTCTGATTCAGGTTTGACTTGCACGTCACCATCCTCATCAGCAGGTAACATTGGTAAGGAGTAATCATTTTTTATAGATCGCCATGCTCGAAGATCAATTGATTTGATATGCGAGCGTAGACGGATCTTCCAATAACAATAATTCGAGCCATCTAACACAGGAAGACGCTTATTGTTAGGATTAGCCGGATCATAAGCCATGACACCTAGACCAAGCACTTAGTATCGTCAAGTGACCTGCTCTGATACTAATTGAAATTGTCAATGGCTTCACTGGAAAGAGATGTTGCCGTAGATGTTACCCAACACCTTGGATAACACACTGACGGACAGCACACACACACACACCAAATAAAAGAGTTTGTAAAAACTTTGTGCAGCGGAAATAAATAACACAAGATATAATTTTCTCAAGTTATATAAATATATAACTTGAGTGTGCCTAGATGGCGAAGACTTTATAATCAATGTAGAAAAATTACAAAGCCGAAAGTTCTCTATTGCTAATATAAAGATAATGCTCTATGGAACTAAATAAGACAAAGCACGAATCCTATCCTTAGCCAACACTCTCTTAAACACTCAGTGTTTAAGCTAGAATCGCAAGGGAGGAAGGATTATGCGAACCAAATAACTTTGTCTCTCTTGTGCTAAAGGTGTGTGTGTTTTGTATTTGGCATACTTCAAATGAACCACACCTAGCCTATTTATAGCCTTCAAATACCTTGGAGGCTACTCCAAAATAACAGCCTTGGACCTTTAGATCGTGTGAGAGGAGTGGAGAATAATTCTTGGCTTGATTCCTCTTCATGCGTTAACTTCCCTTAAATGTAGCAACCGAATTCTTGAAGCCCAAGTCCTTGCTTCATCACCTTGTACTCTCTTGCTTTCTTTGTATTGTACACTTCAAATAATAAGCAACAACTCTAAGACTTGGTCTTCCCACGTTTTTCTTCTTTATCAACAAATATGGACCAAGCAAAAGTTACTCATAAATCTCTCATTTACGTGTAACTCCTTTACCAACTTCTTCCTTGTTTCTAGCAATTAATCCAACCATATATTAACCTGAAATATAGACCAATAAACACATATATCTTGCAAATAATATTAGACATTAGGATATAAATTAATATGGAAAGAATTATTAAATTACAAATCATTTCAGTTCGGGTAACACTCAACTGCCAGTGATAGCACCTGTGGTAGCACCCACAGTTTGTACTAACACAAGCGAACCTAAAACTCAAAGATAGAGAAATAATCCCTAGATAATGAACTTATCAACTCCACATTGTCAGAGTATTTTACACATGCCTTCATAACTAACTCTTATACCGATGCCAACCCTCAAATATATAATTATATTCCACAGACATGGTTATCCTCTAGTTGTCTTAAATCTTCTTATGTATCAACAAGGAAGGATCACAAATTTGGACTACCAAAGCCGAAAAATTGCACCTTGTTCAGCAATCTGATGCATAACAAGATCCCTTCACCAAACTTAGCGATGCGTGAATTTTTTCTTTACATCTCGGAGTCGCCACTTATTATTTATTGATGGAAAACAATAAGAAAAACCTTTTTGATATTTTCAGAGATTCAAGGGTTCGGGGGTTAAGTTATGGAATGGGTAGGTCAAGGAGCATCCATTCTACCCAATCCAAAAATTGGTCTTGCTAATTGGGTGTTATTAATCTAATCAATCTATGAACAATAAAAAGAACAAATAAACCCTAATTAATTTATTAATTAGGAATGTCGGATTGTATGCTTCGAGATCGCCTTCATGAATTGAAGGGACTCTAGGCTAATCCTTTTGATGGGATTACACTACTCTAAAATCATCAGAGGGATTGAGGAGAGAAACGAAAGTTTAAAGGATGATTACCTTTTGTGGAGAGATTCAGACAGAGTTTCGACTCAAGTTTAGAGTCGAATCTTGATGCGGACAGAGCTTTGCCACAGTCCTTGATTCGGACTTCGATGTTTGTTGATCAACAGGGTTGATAAACAAACTTTAGGTGATTTAGGGTGATTTTGTAGGAATCTTTCAGGGAGAGAAACCCACAAAATGTGTGTGTTATGTGTTTTCGATCGGGGATCGGGGACCTCGAACCTAGAATTCTGGACCTCTGAAATACTGAAAGTCATCAAGTATTTATATGGGTTTAAGAGGTGAATGCATGACTTGGTCACCAAGTTTAAAAGACTAAAGTGGATTGAGACTCCTCCCAAGGAAGCTTCCAGAACCCTTTCATGATTGGATACCCGGATTGGATGATATTTATCAAGAAGAGAGGTTGAAACGGAGAAGGAAAGTGATTCTGCACATCCTGTCGAGGGGTTGTCTCGCGCGAGACACGCTATTCTGCGCGAGATAACTTGTCATTTGACTATTTTGTCCTCTTCAGTTTATTTCGTTAGTCAGTTAGGTCCAAAACTAATGAGGTTAGTTAGAAACTTAACGAAACATGACGAAACAAATATGCTTTCATCAAAAACAAAAGAGAGATGAAGAGTAGTGTAATCATGTGATTATGAGTTCAGAATGGGGTGTCTACACAAACAAACAAAAGACATCACATAAACCGCTCCCTAGTTAAAAAAAAGTATTGTGAGCATGATTAAGCAATAATTCAACCCAACACATAGTTCAGTTATCTCAAGTTTCCTTTACCCCATTCTCAGTTCACCTAATAGAAACCTACTCGGTAAGAATAAATCGTAGACAAGAAACCAAATAAAATTCAACAGAAAAAATAATGAAAGAAAAAATCAATTGACATACCATTTACACTCCTAAATTGGTGTACTACCAATTACTAATCTGAAGCATCAACCTATCACCGGAAGAATCAGATACATGCATATATTCTGACAGCATAAAGGTTATCTATGACACTAATAAAGAAATAATCACAAAAGTGCAGTGGTAAGAAAATATACTTGACAATGTTGCCATACAAGATCCTAAACATCAAGCAAAACTCAAGTACTAGAGAAATATAAGAAAAACCTACTCTATAAAAGAATCATGTTGTGCCCCAAATTCGTAGCTGCTTAAAGCTCCAAATGCTGCAAAGGCAATGGCTCACATCTTTATGTTCTTAGACACCTGATTAAAATCAAAAGTCATTAACTATGGTCTTAACATAACAATATTTCGGACCGAGAATGATATTGAAAAACAGGGGTAGTAAGAAGATCGAAGAGGAAGGCTTGATAATATTGGTGGATCCCTCTACTAGCTTTTATATGAGTTGGTAACTTAATGGTTTGCACCTGAGTCCTCAGAATATCATTTTTGAGCCAGTATATTCTTGGGACATATGAAGCATTCGGAGAAAGGGTAAGCCTACAATAGTCTCTGACACAAGAACAGCAGTTCTCTAAGCACAAATCACAGCTTCTTTAACAAAACATGTATTCAAAACATCCAGCAACATCCATTAGAAGAGCAATTGGGGAAAATTTATTTGCATCCAAAGGAATTTAGTATGAAAATATACAAGTATATATATATATATATATATATATATATATATATATATATATATATATATATATATATATATATATATATATGAGATAGAGAAGAGGGTGGGTACCAATGATTAGTTCGGTGGCGGGATCGATGACAGGAATACGTTTCTTTTGAATAGGTTCTCTCCATTCATCAATAAATAGCTGCTCTAGAGGAATCTGGATCGCCTTTCACTAGCAGACTTCTATATGGTTATTTTATTGAGATAGAGAAGAGGTGGGTACCATCATTGAATAACTGCCCTAGATGTATTTGGATCGCCTTACTTCCACTAAAGGAATTCTCTTCAGTTATGCACGCATATACAGGGCATTTTACTCAGCTCTCTATTCCTCTCTCTGCTAACTAACTGGAAGAAAGTCATACATAATAAGTTATGAGAACATTACCTTCTTAGCTATAAGTTTTAGCTACCTAAACATCTAATAATCAAACCGTTTTAGTAACACACAGGAGAAACAAAAAGAAGTTAGAAATTCTCACCTTAGCTGCCTTCTTCAAGTTGTCACAACAATGCAGTAGTGACACTACTAAATAAAGATATAACGGTAATGAAACATACTCCAAACCCATATCATTGGAAAAAATACTGAAATATTAACAGCGAGAGTGTTGTTGATTACAATAAAATGGATAAAAGAAACTAAAGGTCAATCTTAAGATTTTCCTTCAAAGAGCAAACTGTTTCAGCTTTTCCCTTGAATGTAATTTTCACATCTTTCCCTTCGACAGTCACCTTCACTTTATCCTTATTAGACGACATCGATCCTTTATTAGAAAGAACAACTTCAGAACATGTCTTAGTTTGCAACATTGACAGAAGAGGCATCTTCTTAATGGCTTCCATGACTTCATCACGAGAGTGATACCCTTTGAACTTAGCATTAGAAAAACCATGGATTTTTTATTGCATTCCCCCCAACTATCGTAGATGCCGGGTCAACGTCCAGCCCAAACAACATAGAACAAATATGTCATCTATTAAATAAAAGCCAAAGTTTTAGGGCTTTGATGGTTTAATCACTTTACTAAGTTCGACTTCATTTCTTCCTTCTCCTTGATGGAACAGACATTCCACCATCACGCCAGTGGAGAAGCAAGAAATTGCTTAGGAATATTTATGAGATCTTTTGAAATTTGAAGCAGAAAAAGGAGATGGAGGCAAAGTACTTACCGCAGCTGATGATGAAGGAGCCGGATGAGAAGTAATGACCGAAGATTGGCCAAAGATAAAGAGCCGGAGAGAATTCAGTGGCGGATCTAGGAATTTAGGTCAGGGAGTTAAAGTTTTGTAAAACGGAATAAGAGGGAGAGATATAGTACCTGAACAACAGTGTAGGACGCCGGAATCTGGACGGAGAGGGAGAGATGACGGTGTGCCTGAGACTGAGAATGGAGAGGGTGAAATAATTGATAGAGAAGGATTTCAGTATATAATTGAAAGGGATTTTTAATTTTCTTTTAGTTTTTTCCCTTTCTTTTGCAACAATTATGTTGTTGTCATAAATTTAGAATAATTTTCGTAATGACGACACCCGTTGCAATATATATTATTTATTTTTCACAACGAGTGATTTTGTTACTTAATATTATCCCAAATATTTGTGGAGGCGCGCACAAATAAGGAATGGAGGGAAGTGAAATTTCCATTTATTGCAACAAACATTAGGAACGACTCTTTAAGGTAGTTGCTAAAGATATTTTTTGCAACGACAAAATATTGTCATTGCAAATTTTTGTTGCAATAAATAGATTTTCTTGTAGTGCAATTTAACCGAACCCGATCCGTACCGAAGGTGATCCGACCCAAATTTTTCGGATATGGTTTCAATTTTTATGACCCAATCAGATTCGGTACCACTATCGACCCGATCCGAGGCCCGACCCGACCTGAATATACAAACATATATATATATATATATATATATATATATATATATATATATATATATATATATAAGTTGGAATTTATGTTTTAGCCCTTATAGTTTTAGAAAATACAAATAAGTCTATGTATATAAGTAAAATTTTAGGGTTTTTGGAGATAGAAATTGATAGAAAATTAGGGCTATCTGCGGCGCTCCTCTTTATCTCCTCCGGTCGTCCTCTCTCTGCTGTGCACCTCTCTCTCTCCTTCGGCGTTGCCTCTCTTTGAGGCGCTCCTTTCTCTCCCTCCTCGCTCGTCTCTCTCTCTACTGCGGCGGCGCCATTACAACCACTTCCTCAGTTCCTCCTTCGATTGATTGAAGGTATTTATGTGTATGGTTTTGTTACTGTATTAGTCCTGTATGTTGTATTTTTTAATTAATGGTTGCAGAATCTTTCTTCTCGAGAAGGAACAAATAGAAAAGTTTTATGGCCACATTTTGCTCTGATTATGTGTCTTAGAAACATATTCCATGGTTACATATGATTTTGCTATTGTGTTAGTTATGTATGTTGTATATTTATTCAATGGTGTATGTGTAGCTTAAATTATTTTCATTTATAATGTAAGGAACAAGTTCTGCAATCTGCATACTGCATACAACTAAAACAACACTACTTGCATTGAACTTAACTGAACAGAACATAAATAGATTTTCATTCTATTTATGTGTTTTCTGAAGTCTGTCATATGTGGACTAAATTATTTTTTGAATTTGATAGATGTCTAAAGAAGTTGTTCAGGTGAATCCAAATGATAGTGATGATGATTTGCATATGTATGAAGACAAGAATGAACCTATGAACAAGAATGAACCTATGAACCAAGATTGCGGTGGCTCTCAAAGTGTTGCAAGCAAGACTACAGTTGATTCTAGCCCTTCTTTGAACGAGAATGAATGTTCTTCTAAAGGGAATAATAAGGGTTTAAGGTCTAAGGTTTGGAAGGAGATGACTAGAACAACAATGAATGGGAACGTTTTTGCAATTTGTAACCATTGCCATACAAAACTAGCAGGTGAAGGTAGAAATGGTACTTCCCATTTGCGCAATCACTTAGAAAGGTGTAACAAGAGAAAGAATAGAGATATTAGACAAATGGTGTTGCAAGGTAGGGAGAAAAATGGAGATGGTACAGTGCAATACACCAAGTGCTTTTCAAACTCGCCTCTCAAGCATAAAGGATTAGAGTTTGAAGGTTAAAAGGTTGTTTACGTATGTTCCTAAAAGTCCAAAGAGGCAGGGTCATGGCATTAATTAAATAAAAAATGCAACAAATGCTCCCAACACAATGACATAGTGCGCTATAGAAGGATTTTTATGTATGTTGAGTTTGGTGCCATCTAAGTTGGTGACCCCTAAATTAGGGGATTAAACAAGCAAAATTCGTAATTCCTGACACAGCTAGAGGGATCAACCACGTGGTACAATGCGCGCAACCGCGCCAAGTTTCTGCCAAAAAGGGGCAATCGCGCCCAGAAGGGGAGCGATCGCGCGAGTGCCAAATTGGAGACGGGGCGGTCGCGCCCTATGCCGGATCAGGCCCATCAGCGGCAGAAATCTGTTTAGGGTTGAAAAACCTGCAGGGTTGAGAGTATGGCATATAAATAATCCTACCCCCAGCCATATTTGTAGCTAGTTCCTTTTGCTTATCTGTTTCTCTAAATATATGGTTTGCACAACAGTGAATTCTTTGCCAAGAATTTGTGCATTAGATTAAAGATTGTAATCGGTTGATTTCCAGAAGATAATAATATTCTCTTCCTCTGTCCGTGGACGTAGCCAATTTGGTGAACCACGTATATTATTGTGTTGTGTGATTGTTGCTTGTTTTCTATCTTCTACATATACTCTATTTTAAAAAACTGGTATTAGAGCCGGTCAGGTTGAGTAAGGTATAGGGTTGTTTCGCTGCAGAAGAAGATGGGATCAGGAATTGAATCACCGGTCGCCAAGTTTAACGGTAAGAATAGTTTTTCTCTTTGGAAAATCAAGATGAAAGCCTTGTTGAAAGACAAGGGCTTGTGGCTCCAGTGGCTGCTACAATCAGGGATCGTAAGGATTCAACGGGCAAACCAGAAGTTGTTCCCGCCGGTGGTATCGCGGCTGCAACAACAAAAGGTTCGAAGAAAGCGAAGAAGATAGTAGAGAAGAAAGAGGCAGATCTGATCGCGCTAGATGAGAGAGCCCACTCTAAGATCATCAGGTGTATAGATGATGATGTTCTAGCGGAAATTTCAGATACCGATTTCGGAGGTGTTTTGTGGCTTGCGTTGGAAGACATGTATTTGAAACGATCATTGACCAACAAGCTATATCTGAAGCAGAGCATATAATCTCTCCGAATGCAGGAAGGTACGCCTATTAGGGATCACCTAGATAGATTTACATATTTATTACTTGAACTACGTAATATAGATGCTAAGGTTGCTGAATTAATGCTTCTTGTTTCTTTGCCTTTATCATATGAGGTTGACTCTAGTATCAATTGTAAGGAGACGGTGACTGTAGAGTAGGTGAAATTATCACTCAATAGTAGAGAGCTACGTCGTAAGGCAATCGGTAATAGTGGTACAGATAATTAGACAATAGGTTTGGTTGCGAAAGGCATCATGGGTTCTAGCAGTAAATATAGGAAGAAGAAATCTTCTAGCAAGAGGGGCTCAAAACCTGAAGATGTTTGTAATTATTGAAAGGGAAAGGGACATTGGAAGACAGATTGTTCTAGGAAGAAGCGAGGCGAGCCTCCAAATCGCAATAAATCTAATGCTGCTTTAGTTGATATGACCAGCTCTGATGGGGATTATGCTATAGTAATAGAAGAATCTGCAAAACATTCGGATGCATGGATTCTTGATTTTTGGGCTTCTTATCATATCAGTATGAGAAGAGAGTGGTTTACAACTTATGATCTAATAGATGGTAGTAATATTCATATGGCCACGTAGGATATGACAAAGTTGTGGCATATTATGCTTGGGCACATGAGCATTAGAGGGATGCATATATTGGCTAATCATGGTGTGTGTCCATAAGGTCAAGAATCTGAAGTTTTACGAGCATTGAGTACTTGGGAAGATGCAGCGAAGCAAGTTTCCTAAGGGGATTCACAAAATGAAGGGTAGTCTGGATTACATTCACTCAGATTGTTGGGGACCTTCACGTCAGGAATCATTGAAGGGTCACAAACAGTGGAAGACATTAGTGGAGAATCAGACAGGGAAGAAGATCAAGCGACTCCGGACAAATAATGGTTTGGAGTTCTGTAGTGCTGAGTTCGATGAGTTCTGTAAGCAAGTGGAGATTTCTAGACATCTCACTATCAGGGGTACAACACAGCAAAATGGTGTAGCAGAGCGCATGAATCAGACATTGTTGCCTAGGGCAAGGTGCATACTCTCCAATGCAGGGTTGTCTAAGCGGTTCTGGGCAGAAGCGGTTAGTACAACATATTATTTGATAAATTGCGGACCACATACATGTATCAGTCTCAAAGTTCCCAATGAGGTATGGTCAGGTAAACCTGTTGATTACTCTAATTTAAGGGCTTTTAGTTGTACTACTTATTATCATGTGGATGATGGGAATTTGGAGCCGAGCGCTAGAAAAGGAGTATTCATGGGTTATAGAGATGGTGTCAAGGGATACCGGATTTGGTCTCCATCAGAGGGTAGGGTAATAATAAGCAGGAATGTTATTTTTGATGAAAACTCTGTGCTTAACCCTATTATGAGATCTTTGGTTGTATCAGGTATTGGTAGTATTGATAAACAGGTGGAGCTACAAGATACTTCAGAGTTGAGCAGTTCACAGTCAGATGTTTATCAGGATCTATCGACAGAAACAGAAGCATCAGAAATTTCATCACCAGTTTCTGAAGAACGTGGGTTAGCTTAAAAGAGGTCTAGATGGGCTAATTTCGGTAAGCCTCCAATGAGGTATGGTTTTGAAGACATGTTGTCTTATTGAATGTACGCTCGCCGAAATTTTTAGAAAATTAATTAGGAGTCGCCACGCCGTTTTAAAGGAAAACATTGAAAACCTTTTGAAAAGAGAAAATGGGTTCGGGGGTCAGGTTACGTGTTGGGAAGAACGTTTGGCGTTCACCCAATACGCCTCGTATACGAGTCTTTCAATTGTTCAACATCCAATTCATTCAAAAGTGTGTGCGATTGTGTGAGACAAAATGTGATAAAATGCATTTTGATGCTTTGTATTATTGATGAAATGAGAGAATTACATCTTGTAATAACAACACCCAATTATATCAGAAATGATCTAATAAATCATAGAAGTCGGGGTTTAACACTCAAAAAGGGTACGGATATGATTGATCCATACTCATCTTCTTGAATGACTAAACTAAACATATCAACATCATTCGAAAGCATGGATTGAACATGGATATTAAAATATGATCAGGAAGCCAAAATAACAGATTGCACATCCACAAGAGAACTGAGATCAATACCATCACTTCAATGAGTGTGGATATTGAGGATCCACACTCTACTTGAAGCACTCAATAACATGAATAACCAAGTGCAATATCATGAGAATGGATACAATATTCAGAGACTAAAATGAAACATGTTCAACCAAGTCCCAAATCAAGCAGCTCAATACCATTCGGAGTCATGGATGGATCCAAAATATAATCAACATTACTGTGATAAATATATGATCAGAACAAGGCCAATATACGCAGATTATATACTAACAGCACATTAAGCCTGGGAACTTCATTACACAATGAAAACAGAGACAGAAGAAGGTTAAGATCGTTACCCTCGTAGTGTCCACACTTCCTATACCACGTCGGTATAGGAAGCCTTCAATCAGCTTCAGAACAGTGGACAGAGTGCGAGCTCACCGTGGAGCTTCAAGGCTGAACTGAAATCGGTGGCGGGCGATTGAACGGGCTTATGGCCTGGAACGGAGAAGAAATGGCGATGGCTGATTTGGGTATGGAGAACTCAACCGTGAGTTGGGTCTATTTCGTTGAGGGAGGACTGAGGGAGCGGTTGTTTGAGAAAATAGAGGATGGTAATGGGTTTGGCCGGTGAATGGGTTTAGAGGGGGAGGGATTGATTTTGGGTTAGAGAGAAGCTAGGTCGCCATTGTTGGAGGTCGAACGGTGAGGGGCGATTGTGGCTTGGTGTTGATTTGGTTGAGGGGAAATCGGTGAGGAAGGGTTTAGGTTGGGAGACGATTTAGGGAGAGAGACGCCATTAGCGTTGTCATTAGAGAGATTCGGGAGAGAAAGCTGTGAGAATCGCCATTAGCGATTGAGAGGGAGAGACGCCCTTAGCGTTTAGTGAGAGAAAATGAGAGAGAGAGTGTGTCGTTATGACTTAGGTGAGATACCGGTTGAGAGCTTAGGTGAAGACTGCCATGGATGTCGATTTAGAGAGAGGGAGCTAGGTACGCCATTGGCATTTTTGAGAGGGGGAGCTTGAGCTAGAAGACGATTACTCCAAAACCGCCTAGAGAGAGAATGTGTTGTTGTGTGTAGTGAGAGAGAGGGTAGTGGGCGCCTCTTGTTTGTTTTGTGACCGTAAATTCCTCCCCTTGCCAAATGAGGATAATCCCTCTATTTAACGTTTTTTTTTTTTTTTGGAATTATCAAGCCTAATCACCTTGCTTCTTGAAAGGTGCAAGGTGTCAATTCTAGACCTTTCTTTCCAGCGAGGTCCTGCTTGGAATTTTAATTCCTTGCAGGTCCTTTCTTCCATGGAAAGCTAGGAAAAGTTCTCGAATGGCCCCTGAACTTTAGGAAAGTCCGGGAAATACCGAAAAACTTAACCGGGAGGCATTGAGCCAGATTTGGGTACTTACACTTATGCACTTTAGGTTAACGAGGAAGTAGAGCCCGATGCTTCGGAGCCAACTACTTTCAAGGAAGCAATTTCATGTTCAGAGTACGCTCAGTGGCATGCAGCTATGGGGGACGAGATGGAGTCACTTTACAAGAATTTGACATGGGAGCTAACCAAGAGGCCAGAGGGCAGAAAGATTGTGACTTACAAATGGGTATTAAAGAAGAAGAAAGGTATGTCACCATCAGAGGAGTCCAATTATAAAGCTTGTGTAGTTGCAAGGGGTTTCACACAGCGGCAGGTCGTTGACTACAATGAGATTTTCTCACCAGTGGTTAGACACACTTCTATAAGAGTGCTATTAGCAATGGTGGCACATCAGGATTTGGAGCTCGATCAACTAGATGTGAAAACAACTTTTCTACATAGAGAGTTGAAAGAGGAGATTTATATGACACAACCAGATGGGTATGTTCCGGGAAGAGAAGACTATGTGTGCAGGTTGAAGAAGTCCTTGTATGGACTCAAGCAATCGCCTAGGCAGTGATACAATCTGTTTGAAAACTATATGATAGAGATTGGCTATACGAGGAGCGCGTATGACTGTTGTGTGTATCACAATAAGTTAGTAGATGGTTTGATCATCTATTTGGTTCTTTATGTTGACGATATGTTGATAGCGGCTGTCAAAAAGTCAGATATTCAGAAGTTGAAGGGTTTACGATCTACAGAGTTCGAGATGAAGGGTTTGGGTGCGGCAAAGAAAATTCTGGGTATGGAGATCTATAGGATAGAAAACTATTCTTATCCCAAAAAAGTTACATCAAGAAAGTTTTAGAGAGGTTAGGCATGTCTACAACAAAGTCGTTAGATTCTCCAAGTGCAGCAAATGCACGTCTGTCGGTTGCCTTTGCACCTAAGTCGGATGAGGAGAAAGAGTACATGGCTCGAGTACCCTATGCTAGTGCAGTTGGTAGTTTGATGTAAGATATAGTTTCCGTTAGGCCAGATCTTGCTCATGATGTTAGTGTTGTTAGATTTATGGGGAGTCCTGATAAGGAACATTGGCAAGCAGTGAAAAGGATCTTCAGGTACCTTAGGGGTACATCAGATGTTGGGCTCATTTATGAAGGTGGTACAGAATGTGCAGTTGCGGGTTATTGTGATTCGGACTACTTTGGGGATGTTGACACAAGGAGATATATGACCGGGTATGTGTTCACTCTTTGTGGATCAGTTGTCAGTTGGAATGCTACTCTACAATCTACGGTGACATTGTCCACTACAGAGGCGGAGTACATGGCATTAACAGAAGCTGCTAAAGAGGGATATGGCTAAAGGGTTTGATCAGCGACCTTGGGTTACATCAGGATGAGTCTACAATATTTTGTGAAAGTTTGAGTGCAATCTATTTGGCCAAGGATCAAGTTCATCATGAGAGAACCAAGCACATAGATGTGAGGTATCATTTTCTAAGTAGTGAGAAACGGATCAAGGTAAAGAAAGTGGGTACTGCAGACAATCCTGATAACATGTTCACGAAGCCCGTTCCGACTAGCAAGTTCATACATTGTTTGGACTAGCTAAATGTTTGCAGCTATTAGATAGCATCTGAGGCAGAGGGGGAGTTCTGGTTATGATTTGGAGGTTAGATGTCAAGGTGGAGATTTGTTGGGTTTGGTGCCATCTAAGTTGAGTATGCCTAAATTAGAGAATTAAACAAGCAAAATTCGAAATTCCTGACACAGTCAGAGGGAGCGACCGCGCGGAACAAGGCGCGCGACCGCGCGGGTGGCAAATTGGAGACGGGGCGATCGCGCCCTACTATGGGGCGATCGCGCCCTATACCGAATCAGGCCCATCAGTGGCACAAATATGATTAGGGTTGAAAACCCTACAGGGTTGGAAGTAGGGCATATAAATAAGCCTACCCCCAACCATATTTGTAACTAGTTCATTTTGCTCATCTTTTTCTCTATATATAGGGTTTGCACAGTTCTAAATTCTTTGCTAAGAATTCGTGCATTAGATTAAAGATTGTAATCGATTGATTTTCAAAAGATAATAATATTCTCTCACTCTTCCCATGAACGTAGCCAAGTTAGTGAACCACATCTATTATTGTGTTGTATGATTGTTGCTTATTTTCTATCTTCTAACAATATACATGCTACTAAAGTTGGGCTTTTGTTTCCTGTCATGCCAATTCTCCAATGGAAGGTTATTCGAGGGAAAGTTTTGTCGTTTGCTACGGACCAAAACCAAGAATCAATTAAACTTCCCACCATGAAGCCTCAACTTGATTTTGCTTCAACTTGTGGTGATTATGAAGTTGTAATCCTTTCTGAAAGTTCCTTTTTTATTGTGTTTGATTCTGTGTATGGATGGTGAAGATTTTGATTTTTATATTCAACTCAATTTAATTTATGAAAATTTAATTATCGCAATACAATATAAAAGAGTGTTATCAATCATATTCTTAATAGTTAAATAATAATAATCATTAAGAATTGCGTAGTAATAATTAGATTTCTCATGTAATTGTGGTAAGAACTAATAGAAATAAAAATAACACAAGTAGAGAAATTGTGTGTCCAGTGACTAGAAAAAAGAAAGGGGAAAACTTCAAATTGTGTGAAAAAATGGAGTCACCAACATTTCTCCTCAAGAGTAGAGTGGCATTTCTAAGAAAAATAGCAATTACATACTAATGAAGTAATTTTGTTATTATTCCTATAATTCCTTTTATTATATGTGTAAAAAAGTTGATGCTGCCATTAAAAAATGATTGCACAGGAACTGAATCTAGCTGGAAGGATGCTCCGGCTGCTTCCTCTTCGGTTGATCTCCTACACACATGCACACACGTAAACTAGGCCAGGGTTGGCTCCGGCGAATCCCCTCCGATGTGAGAGTAAGATTAATGGTTCACTGAAATGGTAAATATGGAAACCCTAGAGAGAGAGAGCTTGGAGAGGAGAGAGAGAGAGAGAGAGACATACCATGCAAATGAACTATTTCTCTAATTTATACTCCCAAGCCCCCATGTGCCTTGCACATGGGGGACACTTGTCAATCATCTACCAAGGGTCCTCAACCAACCCCAAGTTAGTGGGATTTCACTATTCACCTTGTCAAATCAAGCTACAGTTAACTATTTTGCACCAACGCGGGATCACGTTTCACACAAGCCGCAAGCGACAATCGTCAACCGAGCGGCCATGTTCATAGTGCGACCAACCTTAGCTATGTCGGCCACACTACTTCCCGCCCTAGGGTTACCGCTGTTCGTTCATTTCTACAGGGTATCAATCTCATCCTACTTACTCCCATATGTCGCCGGGCGGGGTGGACTTATCTCGTAGACATCTTCCCGTCCCTGGGCCCTCCTCACGGCTCAGAGATACATATTTGGCCCCTTTCTTCATTCACTAGGCCCATTAAAGTGATGCTGGGCTTACTTTCCCACTTGGGCCCAATCCTATTTTCCAATATCGCATCAGAAGCCCCCAATTTCGAGACCTGGATTATTCATGATCCTGGCGAGAAATTTGCTAAGTCCCACGGGATCTCCATCTCTCCACCTCCCCTCAAGGGGCGAGATTGGAATCTTTTATGACACGTGCATAGCCACGTGTCAAGCCAGGGTTGAGGGGCCTGGGGGGTTCGTCAGGGCCGTACAATTCCTAGGTTTTCGTGCCCTTCCATAAATAACCACAATAAAGGGGAGGGAATTTCAAAAATTCGAAGGTCATTTAATTTCTTAAAAAACCCCAACGCCACGTCTCCATAGCGTCCTTTCGTCTTCACAGTGCTAAGGTCAGTCCCTAGTCTCTCACTTTTCACTTTTCAGTTACTCAAACCTCCATTTCCTCTCTGTTTTTCGGCGAGCCATTTTTGAGAGAACCCCTATTTTTCCCTAATTTTCACAGATTTCACCATTCATTTTCCTTGTTTCTTTGAGATACGCACTCTTACGGTCACAAATATTCAATTTGGAGCTACCTGGGTGCATTTCTGGCCATTTTCTCCATATCCTTGAAGATTCCAGCCATTCTCCGGCCAAGTTCATCATCTCCGTCAGTATCTTCAAGCTTTTCCAGGTACACGCTTGATTTCCCGCATTTTTCTTATTTTCCGCTTTTAGCTTCAGTCTTTGATATCTCGCTTCATGGCGAGAACCAAGTGTTGTGCTAGAGCAATTAGGTTTGGTCAGAGTTTGAACACAGGGGATACTATAGGGTTGACATGGGGGTTTGGGCTAGGATCCCGCGCGAGGACCTCAATACCATGCTTATACGACATGATGCTGAGGCCGCCATTCTGGATGCCTAAGAAATTAGGGGTCCCCCCTTCTTACATAAGTCTGCACCCATGCAAACTTTCCACAATACTCATGAGTTATGCTCGCACATTTGCTCTTTTTACCATTCCCACTTTGATTCTAATTTTTCCGATACTGACTATCTCGCAGCCCCCAATTTACGCAGTCGTCGCTTCTATAAACAGGTTCTTTAGCTCCAGCGAAAGGAGCGAAATGTCTTCCACCAATTCCTCTTCCAGTCACGATGTTTCGGATACCCTTTTCGCAGAGACATCCTCTCACACTCAGGTTTCTTCTGAACGAATCCTTGTCGCCAATGTGGCGACAACAAGTACTTCTTCTTCCAACTTCCAAACTCCGCTTCATGGCAAATTTGGCATTGACCATAACACTTACCGTATTGAGCCTTATACTGGCGATATGAACCTTAACGTGATGCGACAATGGACGGACGGGGTTGTCGCATACGTTTCACAGTTGGAGGCCGGTCTTAGATTTCCCTTAAACCCATTTATCTGCGCCTTTCTTCATAAGGCTCAAGTCGCGGTAGTGGACCTTTACCCAAATGTTTTCCGCATTCTGGTCAGTTATATTGTCATTTGTAGGGCTTTAAAACACGAACCCTCCATACCCCTTTTTGTTCATTTCTTTGAGGGTTACACCTCCGTCTCCCAGCGAGAAGGTATAACCGAGAAACGCTTATCTACCAAATACAGAAAACCCAAGATTCTTACTCCCCTTCCCGGCAAGGTACACAACTAGAAGTCCAAGCCACTGTTCATAACTTCTCGCGTTGGGTGGTCGCATTTTGGGGGCGACTTGAGAGAGATCATCCCAAAAATTGAAACCAAAAAAGCTCTAGTATCTGGGGATACCCGTCTCATGGAGCGAATCCTCCAAGTTCTCGCAGATGCATCTGATACTGGCCTTGCCCTATTTTCATGGCGGGAAATTATTTCTAGCCCTTCTCTTCTGCGAGAATTTGGCTTCCCTAATTTTTCTTTCCCGATTGATGAATCCCGCATAACAATCGTTCACACTCCTCACCCCTGTTGGGACATCCACTCTAAGGATTGCTTTGGCTCGAAATGTGAACCTTTCCAGCGAGAAGATCACTGTTGTAAAGCTATGTATGAAGTATACAGTATGAATTCTCGCCTTCAACTCTACTTTGTTTACTTAAAGCAATTAAATCACCTATTCCAGTCATTCAAACAACTTTTCCTTTTGATTTTCGCAGAATTTAGAAACATGTCGCTGGCCCAACGCCGAGATGCTCTTGCCAACATGGATGGCCGCCGCAAAAGGTTGGTTGATGCTCACTAAACTGCCCTCAGCCAAACTGCCGAGGAGACAATCCCGATTTCAGTTCATGGTGATGATTCAGACGCTATTGCCAAAGAGAAAATGGCTGCCGCAGCAGAGAAAGTCGCAGAAAAAGCCGTAGCTGAGCCTTCCCGCAAGCCCCGAAAACCCAAGACTCCTGCTTGGGGGACTGGCCTTAACTTAAGAGATGAGGAGGATGTTGAGATCCCACAGGATCAAGAAATGGAGCCCATAGGCACTGATGTTGCAGCGACTACTGAATCCGCAGAGCAACTACAAAGTCCTCCTTCCCGCCCCCTGAAGCGATCTCGCCCTACTGATGGCACCCCTTCTGAACACACAGGTCCCATTTCTGCTGATACCGATCCTTCTGATCCTCATGTCGCAAGCTGGTTCAAACCCGGCTTTCAAATGCCAACTGATGAAGCTAGCCTACTGGAAATCAGCCGCGAAATCGGCGAAGTTCCTGAGCTTCCTGACTTGGATGTTCGTTCTGCCAATCAGGATTACAACATGCTCGACGGCGGCATCATTCAGCGGTCTTGCGTGCCGCAAAGGGATAGGGAGTATGAAAACCTTAATGAAGATTATGCCGCGAATGATGCAGGCTTTCATCTCGCCGGGGTAAATTATGCTTTACCGCCTCATTTTCATTTCATTTCATTTCTCGCTTTCTATTAACTAAATCTCCTATTTTCCCCAGATTTCCAGCATTCTTTATGGCTTAAGGAACCGATGTAGCAAGGTTTCTATTGAGTTGGAAAGCCGCGAGAAAGATCTTAAACGGGTTCGATCGGAGAGGGAAAAAATCAAGAAAAAGTTTCATGATCGGGAACAATACATTGTTGCTCTTCAGGACGATTAGACCAAGCTTGAAAAGATCGAGAAAGATCTCCGCCGCGAGATAGAGGCCTAGAGGCTCAAGTTCGAAGAGCAAAACAAACTTTTGGCAGCGGACCTGGCAGCTTCAGCGGAAAACAATCTCAACAACAAAAATTTGATTGCTCAACTTCAAGCGACCATAGAAGAGAACAAAGCTAAGGATGAGGTGGACGCCATGGATTTGTACGATAAAGCCCTCATCCATTGCATGCGTGTCGCGGCGGCAAGCTCTAGCGACATACCAGCTATTACCCATGACTTAATCGCTAAATGGGGATCTGAAACCATTTACAGCGATTTTTGTCGCTTGGGTCATAGCTTGGTACCATACGAAGAAGATGAACTTAAAGAGCTCGCAGAGGAAGATCAACTTCTAGGTAAGCCCGCCTGGCTGGTTCCCACCACTGCTGATCCAGATGCCTTATCTCTTTGGGCCGATCTTATTATCGAGAAAGCCAAGGCGCACAAGCAAGCCAAGGACAATGCCAAAGCCGCTCAAGCCGCAACAGATACTCCCTCTACCTCTGGCGAGAATCGTGATGCTCCTGCTTCTTGAACACTTTGCTCTCTTAAAACAATATTTTATTTGAATCTGAATTTGGGTCTGTACTAAAAAATTTACTTTTCTGTCTTTTAACTGCTTCTTTTTGCTTTGGATGTCGCGGTTTGCGACTTGACATTAACTATTCACCTTTTTGGGAAGCCGCGGGATGCGGTTTCTATGTTTACTCTGACAATTTCTTGAAATGTCGCGGTTTGCGATTTTATCTCTATGCTTCATCTCGACTTGTCGCTACTTTGTTATTTTTTGCTTTGATAGTTCATCAAAGATTTACTTTGCCCAACTCATTTATATACATACTACTCCCTTTAAAAGAGTGAGGCTTGTCTTTAGGCAGCCTTACTCCTTTATTATGATTCTTGTTTTATCATTCATGTGTGTAAAGTCTCGCGCGACTTTTAA
Source organism: Adenophora triphylla var. japonica (assembly GCA_022495995.1). Taxonomy (NCBI): domain Eukaryota; kingdom Viridiplantae; phylum Streptophyta; class Magnoliopsida; order Asterales; family Campanulaceae; genus Adenophora; species Adenophora triphylla. The sequence continues at coordinate 69,919 of JAFEMH010007202.1, read as the reverse complement.
AAACTTGTCTTCCAAAAAATGCTTCTAATTTCAATGGATGTTTTCGAAATTACTCTTATCAACTTTCTTGGTCGTGATTGTTTGTCGCCATTTGTTTACCTGAATGTCGCTGCATAGCGATTTTGTTTTAATATTTTAACTTTTTCGCTTATCTTTTCATTTTGTTTGCCATAATTTGCCTTTTAAAGTTCCACCTTTTTCATGTCGCTATTGCTACTTTGCTTCGATAGTTTATCGAAGATTCCTTTACCCTGACTTACCTATATACATACTACTCCCTTCAAAAGAGTGAGGCTTGTCTTTAGGCAGCCTTACTCCATTGCTAGGATTGTATGTGACAACATCGAACGGCCTAATCCTATGGCCGAAAATATTCCTTAACTCGCCTTACTGCCAAGTCGCATACGTGCCTGGCATCATCGAGCCAGGACTTTTCTCGCAATAAACTAAACAACTTCATTCTCGCTTGACATTGTTTGTGCTGGTCTTATTTATTTTGTCTCACCAGCAGTTCGGGATGCCGGCCTTGTATTTTTTCTTGACTATTTTTGACAACTTTCCAAACAGTGGCATCTAGCCAAACTTCTCTTTTTTCAAAGTTTCTCAACTACTCAAGATGTAAGCCCTTCGGACAGTTCGGGATGTAAGCCCTTCGAACAGTTCGGGATGTAAGCCCTTCTTTAGCGGCAACACTTCTTGTCACCTCTTCAAGCTTTAGCGGCAACACTTCTTGTCGCCCTCTTCAAGCTTTAGCGGCAACACTTCTTGTCACCTTCTTCAAGCTTTTGGCGGCAACACTTCTTGTCGTCCTCTTCAAGCTTTAGCGGCAACACTTCTTGTCACCTTCTTCAAGCTTTTGGCGGCAACACTTCTTGTCGTCCTCTTCAAGCTTTAGCGGCAACACTTCTTGCCACCTCTTCAAGATTTAGCGGCAACACTTCTTGTCGCCCTCTTCAAGCTTTAGCGGCAACACTTCTTGTCACCTCTTCGAGCTTTAGCGGCAACACTTTTTGTCGCCCTCTTCAAGCTTTAGCGGCAACACTTCTTGTCACCTTCTTCAAGCTTTTGGCGGAAACACTTCTTGTCATCAATCCATGAAACATAAAATAATGTTGTTAGAATTTCACAAGTATATAATCATGCTTCAACACATTTCTATAGAACATCTCGCCACCATTTCTATCATATGTACAAATTACATGCCGCCAGATCAGCAAATTTTACATAACTTTTTCTCCTCATGCGACAACAAAAACTAGATAAATTACAAGAAAAAGTTATGCAACTTTTGTTATCTAGGGAAACAAACAAAAGAAATGGAATCGAGAACGCGGTGGCTTCATTGATAGAACTGTTTGAGGTGATCAACGCTCTAAGCATTCCTCAATTCCTCCCCATCTTGCTTCCTCAATCGATATGTCCCTTCTCGCACAACACTTGACACCTGGAACGGGCCTTCCCATTTCTCGTTCAGCTTGGTATACCCCGGCTTGGCTCCAGTTACTTCCACACTCCTCAGAACCCAATCTCCGACATTAAAAGATCTTTTGTTAACTCGCTTATCGTGCTGGGCTTTCATCTTCTGCTTATAGTTGATCATCCTCATTCTCGCATACATCCTCCTTTCATCAACCAAATCCAAATCGTTGCACCGCCTTTGCCCGTTTCTCGCTTCATCATAGTTGGCCACCCTATAAGTCGGCAAGGCCATCTCAGCAGGCGCCATGGCCTCTGATCCATAAGTAAGGGCAAAAGCGGTTTCTCCTGTTGAGCCCTTGATTGTTGTTCTCACGTACCATAAAGCTACTGGCAGCTCATCCAGCCAGGCTCCCCCTCTTCCTTCCAAGTTCTTGCGCAAGGCGACAAGGATTTGCTTGTTTGCCACCTCGGCCTGCCCATTACACTGCGGCCTTTAAACTGCCGACATCCAGTGCTTAACATTCACCCTTTCGCATTTCGCAGAAAATTTCTTCCCGAATTGTGTGCCATGATCTGAAACGATTGCTCTTGGAACCCCATATCTACACCAAATGTTCTCCTGCACAAACTTAATCACTTGGTCCTCACTGATCATCGCCAAAGCTTTCGCCTCAGTCCATTTCGTAAAGTAATATACGGCGACAACCACGTGCTGACAACCACCTTTGGCTTTTGGAAAAGGGCCTATCAAGTCAATCCCCCACATGTCGAAAGGCCAAGTCGGCACTATAGGAGTCTGTTCTATTGCTGGCTGGCGGGGAATATTACCAAACCTTTGGCACTTCTCGCATCTCTTGACATACACCTCGGCATCTTTTCTCAAGCTCGGCCAATAATACCCGTGAAACAAAACTTTATCTGCAAGAGTTCTTGCTCCTGGATGGCCGCCACACACACCTTCGTGAATCTCAAACAATACCCTTTGCACCATGCTCGGCTCAACACATCTCAACAACGGCTTCGAGAAAGATTTCCGGTACAGCACGCCATCTTGCACTGTAAACCGCAGGGAAGTCACCTTTATCAATCTCGCTTTCTCTTCATCTTGCGGCAACTCCTCCTTTTCTAAAAAATCTTTCATCTCCACCACCCAATTCTTCTCGACCTCGACAATCTCTAAAACTAGTGGCCTGTCAATTGCCGGCATATCCACAAATTCAATCAAAGGCTCACTAGCCGAGCTTTGCCCCTCGGATCCCGCCGATCTGCTTAATTCATCAGCCCGCGCATTCTCAGTTCGGTCAATCTGCACCAATTCCCGAAATTCGAACCCCTTCAACACATTTCTCGCCAAGTTACAATATTTCATCAAAATCGAGTTCAAAACTCCATACTGGCCCTTGATTTGATTAACAATCAGCTGGGAATCAGAATCGATCACGATCTTAGTTAGCCCAATGTCTCTCGCCAACTCAATCCCGGCAATCAACGCCTCATACTCAGCCTGATTATTGGAGACATTAAATTTGAACCGTAATGCCTTCTCATACTTAATCTCCTCATTGGGCGAGATAACAGTGATTCCTGCTCCACCTTTATCTTTAGACGACGAACCGTCCACATGCAAAATCCAACAGACTAGCGGCCTCTCCCTTTCTTCAATCAAACTGGGTGCAACTTTCTTTACCGCTCTCTTCTTAACTGCATCTTCCATCAACTCGGCCTGGGATCTCCTAAAGGATGTTTCCACAATAAAATCAGCCAATGCCTGTGCCTTGATAGCCCGGCGGGACTCATATCTCAAGTCAAACTCAGTCAACTCAATCGACCATTTCAGCAACCTTCCTGCAGCATCTGGCTGTTGCAAAATTTTTCTCAATGGGGCTTCACTCAATACGACAATGGTGTCCGCGACAAAGTAGGCTCTTAATTTCCGCGCGGCAACCACCAAAGCCTATGCCAGCTTCTCGGCATTAAAGTATCTTTCTTCAATCTCGCTTAATGCCTTCGACACATAATATATCGGCCTTTGAGCATCCCCTTCCTCTCTTACTAATACTGCAGCTACAGCATAGTCTGAAGCTGCCAAATAAATAAACAGCTCTTCTCCTTCAACAGGACTGCACAACAGTGGCGGTTTTCCCAAATAAATTTTCACCTGCTCGAAAGCGGCATCACACTCGGCATCCCAAACAAAAATCTTCACTCCTTTCAAAACTTTGAAAAATGGTAAACACTTTTCCACCAACCTTGAAATGAATCTTCCCAAAGCAATGATCCTCCCATTCAACCTCTGAATCTCGCGAATCGTCTTGGGAGGCGACATATCTAATAACGCCTGGATTTTCTCCGGGTTAGCCTCAATCCCGCGCCGGTTTACCAAGAAACCCAAAAACTTTCCCGCCGTTACACCAAACGTGCACTTACTGGGGTTCAACTTCATCGAATTCCTTCTCAAATTTTCAAATGTTTCCGCGAGATCCAAGACATGGTCATTCTCTCTGGTCTTTATTACCATATCATCAATATATGCCTCCAAATTCTGCCTAATCTGCGACTTGAAAACTTCATTCACTATTCTCTGATATGTCGCTCCAGCATTCTTTAGCCCAAACGACATCATCTTATAACAAAAATTTCCTTTCGGCGTCCCGAAAGCTGTTTTCGCCTTGTCCTCCTCGGCCATTTTGATTTGATGGTAGCCAGAATACGCATCAATGAAACTAAAAACTCGATGGCCTGCAATTGAGTCAACCAACTTATCAATCTTAGGCAGTGGGTAGCAATCCTTAGGGAAGGCGGTATTCAGATCTGTGAAGTCGATACACATCCTCCACTTCTTATTCGATTTCAAGACCATGACTGGGCATGCTAATCATATAGGATACTGGATCTGCTCTATGATTCCCGCTTTCAACAATTTGTCTACTTCCTCCAAAACCGCCTTTTCTTTCTCCGGTGACAAATGTCTAACCTTTTGCTTGAATGGCTCAACGTTTGGGTCGGCATTTAGGTAATGCATGGCGACATTCTCGTCAATGCCCCTCATATCTTCTGGTCACCACGCGAACACATCCAAATTCTCTTAAAAAACACGACCAAATGTTCCCGCTCGTCTCGAAATAACTGCTTTCCAATCTTAACCTTTTGTTCCGGGAAATAACAATTGATTCAACCTCTTCCAACTCTTCGTCTGCCTGAATATCGGGCTCATCCCGCATCTGTAAGGTTTCGACTTCAATCCTTTTTTGATTCTTGCTCACTAATTCTCTGGCGGGAACCAGCTTCCGAGGGTCAACGAACTCGTTCCCTGTAGGCCGCCCATCGGGATTCTCTACTTCAATCATTTCACAATCCTGTGAATGTGTGCCCAAATTTTGTGGATTCACGCGAGTTTGAAGACATCCGATTTAATTTGAAAAACGGAGTCGCCACGCCATTTTGATTTCCTCAAAACTTTTAAAAAAAGGATTTATGGGTTCGGAGGTTAAGTTACCCCTTGGGAAGAACGGATCGTCGTTCACCCAAGGTGCCTTGCCGTAGCAAGTCTCCCTAGATTCCGTTTATCTTGCTTGCTTGTGTGCTTTCTTGTGTGCATGTGTTTGAATAAAAGGGGAGGGAATGTCCCAAGTTGTCTTCCGGACGTACAAACCATTTATTGGTTGTCGCTCGGGATTTCTTGGATTTTATGTATTCGGGATTTTGATCCCGTCCTCACTTTGGACTTGTGATCATCGCATTTTCACCTCAGGACTTGCGTGATCGAGAGAAGGACTCTCTTTTATAGTCCAAAAATGAGGTTCTTTAGGAAGGAATGTCCTTAGCCCATCAATCCTACACCTTAAAACGATCGAGCTCATATAGTTGCTTCGTGCTCGTCTTAAGTGATAATTGGAGATATAGGGTTCAAGGTTGTCCCTTTCTAAAGAGATTGTGGAACCTTTAATGGAAGAAACGATGTAAAGATAGGATCTTTACACCGGTCCGTTCCAAGGTTGCTAATGGGGACATGGGGGAATGCATGTAAAAATGACATTTTTAGTGAAAAGATGACATTTTTGGATTGCAAAGGATGCATTTTGGTTTAAAGAAGTGATCTTTATGCAAAGGATGCATTTTTATGAGGAAAATAGGGTTTAATATGCAAAGGATGCATAAAGATTGTATTTTGAAAGCAAAGGATGCTAAGTTCATGCAAAGAGATGATTTTTAATGCAAAGGATGCATTTAAATGGGTTTTAGGTGCAAAGGATGCCCCTTTATTATAAAGACATGATTTTTATATGCAAATGATGCATTTTGGATGTAAAGATTGCATTTTTATGAGCAAATGATGCATAAAGATGATATTTTTATTGTAAAAAGGGGGGTTTTTAGGTGCAAAGGATGCACCTTTGATTCAAAGATTACATTTTTAATAGCAAGTGATGCCCATTTCATGCAAAGGGGAAAGGGGGGTATGATAAAGATATGATCTTTAATGATAACTACCAAGTTCCAAGCAAGATAATGACAATATATGAATGCAATGAGCAATTTAAATCACATAGAGCAAATAAAATGCAAGGTTAAGGGAGTGAGAGGTTACCAATGGTGGTGGCCTCTTCTCCTTTGGGTTGAGCTAGGTGGAAGGACCAACTTTGGGATCTTCAAGGAGGAGGGAGGTGGCTTCTTGGCACTCTTCACCTTCTTGGAATTTCGCAGCAGTGTTTGGAGAGCTTTTTGGGACTGAATATGGTGTGTTGTTTGTTTTTGTCTTGCTAAAATGGGAAGAGGAGGGCTCTATTTATAGGCAGTCTGGATATGGCTAATGAAGCCGTGCGGCCGGAGGTCCTTGGCTAATGCAGCCGTGCGGCATTATCCACAATAACTCAGCATGTTTCTAGAATCATGCAAGGTGGCAATTCTAGAAGGTTTTTGTAATTAAGAAAAACGTGTTTCTTAATTACTAAGCCTTCCCTTCAGCCCTTAAGAGGTTTGTAACAGTTCCAGAATTGTTCCGAAACTCTAGGAAAGTCCGGGGAATTACCGGGAAATTTACCGGAATTGCCGGGAAAATTAACCGGAAGGCATGAGCCAGTTTTGGGTACTTACAGAAGCCCCTCGGCAACGTCACTTGCAGGGCGAGTGGGGTTGTCGATAGAAAAGGATCCGATCTGGCGAATGCCGAGACGGATTAGGTGACCAAGGTGGTCGAGTGGCTGAACCTCTGGAAGGCTACCTACGTATCCCGAGTGGGAATCAAGCCAGGCCATAGTTCTGAAAAAATCCGCTGAGAAATAGAGAAGAGAAAACTGGTCTCTTGATGGGGAAATAGCAGAGAAAATGACCTAGGAGGTCAAGCAATTGATCCTACTAGGAATATGCTAGAAGTGACCAATGTGGTCGGATGTAAAGACCTTTATGAGGGGCTACTTCATCACTGAGGAGTGACGAAGGAATAGGGTGACTAAAGTGGTCGGATGGCTGGACCTTTTATAAAAGGCTACCTACGTATCCCGGAGGAATCAAGCCTTGATCGTAGTTCAAGCATCACTAGATAGGTTAGGAACGCTGTCTAGGATCCTTGAGGTTTTGACAATTAGTGGAGGTTGTCACCTGATTGACAATTAATGGAGGTTGTCACCTGATTGACAATTAATGGAGGTTGTCACCTGATTGACAATTAATGGAGGTTGTCACCTGATTGACAATTAATGGAGGTTGACACCTGAGGAAACTAGAGCTTACGTCACTATCGAGGAGATAGAGGTAGCTAGAGTTTGGAAAACTTGAGCATACTTCACTATCTGGGATAGAGGTAGCTAAAGTTTGGAGAACTTGAGCATACTTCACTATCGAGGAGATAGAGGTAGCTAAAGTTTGGAAAACTTGAGCATACTTCACTATCTGGGATAGAGGTAGCTAAAGTTTGGAGAACTTGAGCATACTTCACTATCGAGGAGATAGAGGTAGCTAAAGTTTGGAGAACTTGAGCATACTTCACTATCTGCGATAGAGGTAGCTAAAGTTTAGAGAACTTGAGCATACTTCACTATTCGTGATAGAGGTAGCTAAAGTTTAGAGAACTTGAGCATACTTCACTATTCATGATAGAGGTAGCTAAAGTTTGGAGAACTTGAGCATACTTCACTATTCGTGATAGAGGTAGCTAAAGTTTGGAGAACTTGAGCATACTTCACTATCTGGGATAGAGGTAGCTAAAGTTTGGAGAACTTGAGCATACTTCACTATCGAGGAGATAGAGGTAGCTAAAGTTTGGAGAACTTGAGCATACTTCACTATCTGGGATAGAGGTAGCTAAAGTTTGGAGAACTTGAGCATACTTCACTATCTGTGATAGAGGTAGCTAAAGTTTGGAGAACTTGAGCATACTTCACTATTCGTGATAGAGGTAGCTAAAGTTTAGAGTTCTGACAATTCGGAGGTTGTCACCTAGCGTCATTCCATTATAACGGAAGTAACGGAGGCGATTGGGGGAGAAAGCTTATTTGCTTAAGAGATAAGGGATATCTTTTGAAAACGACGTTATCTTGGTTAAAAGATAACGGGAATTACATGCCCAAGTGGAAAGTCCAGGGGCAAAAAGGTAATTTCTGTTCAGACCGAAAGAGGCCGCCCGGCATGAGAAGGAGGCAAAAGAGGTCGTACGGCCAGAAGCCTGATTTTTCCAGATTATTTAAAACAGATTTGAACGGGCATTGGGCATCATTGCCGCCCAAGCTTGCCGAGAAAGAGAGAGAGGAGGGAGAGAATTTTCTTCAAAATCCTTCAATCCTTTTGCCTCTATTGATTTAGGATGGATCCGGAGGGGAATCCAATGCCAAGGAAAGCTAGAAGGAACATCTCCGCGGCCGCGAGAAGGAGGAGGAAGGAGCTCGTTCGCACGGAGAGGAAGTATGACTTCCTTACGCCTCCATCGGAGCTCTATCCGGGTAGAAGGGAGCACAAATCGACAAACCCTCGATCGGTTGGGGAAAGCATTCTTAGTTTGCTCAATTCCGTCGACTTTGATTGAATTTTGATTGATTTAGGGCTTGACCCAAGCTTTAGGAAATTTTTCGAATTTTCCTAGGATTTTTGGATGATTTTGAAATCTTGATGATTAACCTATGAGGCTAAGAAGATGAAAGAATATGCACATGCAATTTATTTGACAAAATAATGAGAATGACTCACTTTTTTTTTTCGAAAATAAAGAGTAAGAAGAATAATTGTGACGGAGTTCTTGCATGTGCTAGAACTAGGTCAATTTTGGATCATGGATGAGAAAACTGGATTTTGGATGATGAAAAGGATTCATGCATGCCATTTTTTGAGAAAAAATTAATGCTTATGTGCAAATAATTTTGAAAATTGTGATTTTGTGCTTAGGAAAGCAATGTGCTTGACATGATGTGTTTCAAGATGCTAGAAAAATTTTTATGAATGCTTTTCTTTTGAAAATATGTGCACTTTTGAATATATGCATGCTTTTTTGAAAAAGACTGACACGTTTCTTTTGCTGTGCTTGTCTACAGGAGAACAAGACTAGGGGGCCTTCTGAGATTGCAGTGAGGCTGTGGCAGAGGATGCCCGATTTTGAGAAGAATGGGGCGAACCACTAGCGGTGCGTGAGGGCTACCGGCTTGGATTTGTTTATTGAGGCCATCGGCAGAGGTATTCACATTACCTCGAAGAGCAAGGGCTTGGTCCAGGCCCTATCTGAGTTCTGGTGGGACACCAACCACAGCTTTCATCTTAGCTGGGGGGAGCTGACGGTGACTCCGGCCGATTTTACTGCTATCACAGGCTTACAGTTCACCGGGAGGCCTGTGACTTGGAGGCACCATATCACTGCTGAGGAGTTCAGGGCTTTGGTTGGGTTTGAGCTGATTCCCAAGGGGCTTGGAATAGAGACGAGGAACGTCGAGATGGCAGTCCAGAACTGCATGCGGGATTTTGCTGCTAGTGAGGTGACTGCCCACCAGCTTTCTAGAGCCTTTGTGTGGTTGATGCTGTCAGTCACCATCTTTGCCAATTCTGGGACTCTGGCTATGACTTGCCTCCTCGACTCTCTGGAGGATGTGGATGGGATTGGGACGGTCTCATGGGGCGAGGCCGGATTGGCGGAGCTATACTTCTCCCTGGATCTGTACAGCCGTAACAAGGCTGCCTCCATGGATTGTTTCTCCTTTGCCCTTGAGGTAGTCTCACTTTCCTTTCTCTTTTACTTTTCTGTCTTTGAGAGTTTTATGAGAGAAAAATGACCCTTTTGATGTTTTGAATATGCAGGTCTGGTTTTGTGAGGTGATCGGGTTCTTTCCGTAGAACCAACAGAGCGATGTCACCATCTTTCCCGCTACGATCCGCCGGGAGGAGATGCGAGGGATAAGTTCACCGGAAGACCCGGATCACCTTTGACTATAAGATGGTGAGGCCAATTATCAACAAGGATGGGCACGATGGAGTGGACTTCTACCCGTGGGGCGGTGTATCCAGAGATTACGCTAGGAGAGGCCGTGGAGGCGACGAGGCGCAGGCGGTGGTTGGCCCAGGTTGACATGTGATGTCATCTATCCGGGGACCGATTTTCCGAGCGGCATGGCCATGTCCCTCCATTGGACGCCATTACTCCCGGGATCCTCCGGCATGGATGCTACGGCCCAGGATTGGTCGGAGGACGACATTGCTAGATATCGAGCGGGCATGGCCGCCGAGGAGTATTTTGATATGGATACCCCATATGTTGTGTTTGTGGAGCGAGCGGCGGCGAGGACGCCACAAAAGCTAGTGAAGGCGGCGGTCACTCGGGGATATGGGGAGGTCGAGCCTTCGACCCGCCGATCCCTCCTGCCCATCTTTCATATGTGGTCCACGGAGTACCCGGGAGGTTGAGGATACTGTCCCCGACGCTAGGGAGCCCCGGTATACCTTGCCGCGGACGGCAACGTAAGTACACTTTAGGGTCTTTTCCATTTTTCGCATTTCTTTGCCTTTTGCAATTTCAAGATTTTCTGAGATTTTCTTCTCTTTTTCTCGGGTTCCGGCTCGCACTTACGACGGGTTGGTCGGGCGAGAATAGGGGTTGGAAGGACATGTGCCGGTCCCTTCGAGGAAGGCGGCTGCGCTTCAAAGGCGGCGGCGGACGTACAGGAGCAGGGCGCAAGAGAAGGCATGTTGGGGGCACGACATCTACCTCATCGGCTTCGGAGTACTCTTCCCGGTGCCATGCCTCGGGCGAGGACCCAATGCCGACATCTTGGAGCAAACTGGGCCGAGTACGAGCACGATAATGTCAACCTTTCAGATGTGAGTGACATGGAGGACTTGATGAGGGAGGCTAGCGTCTATGAGCTAAGCAGCGATGAAGAAGAAGGATCAGAGGCCTAGGAGGTCTCTAGAATTGACTTAGGAAGAAAAACAAACAATGAACAAGTTTTATGCACATTTTGTTTATTTTTTGCTTTATTTGGGCGCCGATGGGGCAAAAACAATGTAATACTGTTTTATTTGCTTTTTCTATTTATGCTTTATTAATTTGCATATTACTTGAGCCTCGGGGCAGTTTTTTGCTTGGAATCGGGGCTGAAACTGGGCCAAAATGATATATAATGATGTATAAATGCTTGGATGGTCTTTGAACATGTTTTTGTACAGGTTTTGGTTGGAAAAGTGGGGTGAAAACTCCCTTTGGGCAGCAACTTGGTTGCTGCAGATTTGCCACTTACATCAGGTAAATGAAGCCGTGCGGCATGGTCTCTTGAGCAAATGAGGCCGTGCGGCTCACAGTTCTGTCTGGACTGGTTATTTTCAGAATAAAACCAAGGCTTGGCCATTTCATTTCATTTTCAACTTAGACTTGTCCCAACTGTTCCCAGAGCACATATTGGACCTAAAGACACCACCTTTGATCATTTTGCGATGGAGAAGCCCGTTAGATTGCAAAGGGGGAAGAGAGACCGTTTTCTGTCCGATCTTCAGTCTTGGGTGAGATATAACTTCCAATCTCACAAGGGGTTGCTTGATTCTTCCTTCAAGATCAAGTCTTTATGGCATTTGAGGGATCTCCCGCCCGATTGGGACCTTTTGAGAGCAGCAGCAAGGTTTTGGGACGTCCGGAGACACGTTTACTGCTTTTCCTACAATGAGATTGTCCCAACGCATGAAGACTTCCGAGCCTTGATTGGGGGTTCAGAAATTGAGGCTATATCAATTCCGCTGATCAAAGACGTGCCGGTGGTGACAAAGCTTGCATCTTTTCTGCAGATTTCTCTGGGAGAGGCTGAGGAGATGATGATAGCCCCGGACAGGATTGACCTTTCTGATATCCCGGGCAGGTTTGGGTCTCCGGCTATGGCTGCGACCACGGTGGATATGGATGCCTTTATCCTCTGCATATTTTCTTCTCTGTTCACCGCTGAGTCCGTGGGGATCTGTCATGGTGGTCTTTTAGACATGGTCAGAGATTGCAGAGCTGGGAAGGACATTGTCCCACTGGTTTTGGGGGAGACCTTGCATGGCATTGACAGGATGGCTAGGGGAGACCGTTTCATGAGGTCTGGGAGCCCGGCTGTACTGACTTTATGGCTGCAGGAGAGGCTCAGGGCTTTGCCAGGGGCTTTGCCGACTCAGTGCCCTTGGGTGATTTCTCGGAGAGGTGCACCTCGACAGTAGGACCAGGGTAGCTGGGAGCTAATGATGGCTAGGTTATCCACTTCGGACATCCGCTGGTGGGTACCTCACTGGAGGTTGCAGACCAGGAGGATATTTCAGGAGTCCTATATAGTGAGGGTTCCAGGGTTCTGCTGGTCATCCTTCTACATACCCTGCTTGGTATCCAAGCAGTTTGGGGCCTTACAGGAGCCGTTGGGCGATTGGGAGGACATCCGTACCATGGAGGTGGTGCCATTAGCTATGAGGGATCCGGCCTGCTTCTCATTCTTCTCGAGGGCTTGGACATACGCTGCTTTTCCACCCGGTGGCTATCTTCGGGAGCGGGAAGAGTATCATCTTGACCACTTGTCTACTTGGATTGGTACGAGAGGGAGATGGAAGCGACTCGGGTCATATTGGGGAGAGACGTCGAGGCTTTATTGGGAGCCGGCTGCGACTCGAGTAGGACTACGAGGAGGCTGCGGCTAAGCCAAGTCGCCATAACCAGTCGGGTGACCTTATCAGGGATATGGAGGCTCAATACAAGAGATTATCTGAGGTCGCTCCCTTAACTGAGGCTCAGAGGGAGGAAGTGCGGACTCGTGCTCGGGTAGAGAAGGCACTTATTGACACGGGTTTGATGGAGGCTCCAGTGAGGATACCGGAAATCGGAATGAGGGAGACCGACATCTTGGAGAAGAAGAGAAAGAAAACTCGACGGGGTCGAGGTAAAGGGAAGAAAACCAAAGAAGACTCAGCGAATGACGACTGACAGATCTTTTCTTAGGATTCCCTTATTGCCATTTTGCAAACACAGTAGTTTTATTAGGCATTTTATTGTATTTTAGATCTTTGTAGCAGGTTAGCAGAGTCAAGAGTAGACCGTGCTTGAACTCATCAAGAATTTTTTAACTTGTAATGAACAAGAAATATTATCTTAGAAATTAATCAAGACACAATTTCATGGAAATTTCAAATGTCTTATTGATTTGCTCAGGACCCGTTTTATGGAAACTGGAATACCCTTTATTTATTTATTGTTTAGGACGCATTTCATGGAAACTTAATCGCCCTTTTTATTATTTAGACCGAACCATATATGGCTGCCTATGTTCCCCTTTTACAAGAAAGACTAAGGGGCTCAGGTCTTCGTAGTTCATTCTAGTGAACTTTTTTCTATACCTTTTTGGGTTTTCAGCCTAGCTGAGCATTACTCTTTTTGCACTAAGATTTTTTTCTTTTTTTTCTTCTTTTTTTTATATGTGCAACCCTGTTTTTTGCCTAGACCGCCCTTTTTTGGGTTTTCAGCCTAGCTGGGTATTACTCTTTTTGCACTAATATTATATTTTTTTTTTATTTTCTTTCTTAGACATAGTACCTTCGGAGCTTATCACCATTGACTGGGTGGACAAAGGGATTGCCGTCCAGGTCTGCAAGTTTCATGGCTCCTCCCGATAGTATCTTCTGCACCATATACGGGCCAATCCAAACGGGTTCCCATTTTCCCAGGGGATTGTCTCTGGTAGGGGGCTTTACTTTCAGCACTAAGTCACCCTCTTTGATGTCCCTGGCCTTGACCTTTTTGTCAAATGCTATGGTCATTCGCCTCTGATAGGCTCGGGTATGCTCCATGGCTTTAAGCCTTCTTTCGTCGAGCAGGGCCAACTCATCATGCCGGCTACGCAACCATTCTACTTCGTTGACACTGTGTTCCAGGAGGACCCTCAATGACGGGATTTCCAACTCCACTGGTAACACTGCTTCCATCCAGTAAGTTAGGGCAAAAGGGGTTTCTCCTGTGGCTGTTCTGACAGACGTTCTGTAGCCCCAGAGTGCCAGGTGCAGCTTTTCGGGCCAATCACGACCACGGGTGGCCATTTTTCGGATGATCCGTTCGAGCGTCTTATTAGCAGCTTCCACGGCTCCATTAGTCTGAGGTCTGTACGGGGACGACTTGTGGCGAGTGATCCTGAACTCTGACAGCAATATACCGCTGTTGGGTATGCTTATTATAAACCCCTCCTATTACTTGATTTGATTGATACCATCACCTAATTTATTTTATATGGACTATAGGACATTATGTAAGAAGTTTTACAACTTCAATTTTAGTTAAGTCCATTTTTATAGTTTAATTATTTAGGCTTGAAAAAGATGGCTCATTAAATAATAGGCAAAAGTCAAAAACCAATTTTAATATTGCCTAAAGTTATGACCACATGTCATAATTATGGCAGTCAACTTGTGGCCACTTTAATTACTCTTTGGCCGCATGAATCAATCCTTGTCCACATGGAATTACTATATTGTTCACAAGAAATTCTTTGGGCTCAAAAGAAGTATTGACCGAAAATCAAAGAATTATTCCAAGTAACCATGTTTGACCGCATGGAAATGTTTTGGCTTCATGTTTTGACCACAAAGTCATTACTTTGAGCACATAGCATATATTTACCACATGACTTAATTTTGGCCTCAAAAGGAGTATTGATCACAAAGACCAAGTTTGACCGCAAGAAATCATAACAAGGAAATGTTTTGACCGCATGTTTGACCGCTTGGCAGAATTGAGTTTAAATGCAAGAGTTTTCAAATGAGCTTTGACCGCATGGAACATCTCTTTGACCGCATTGTATTTTGACCGCAAAAAACTCAACTCGACCACAACTCAGTTCTTTGAAGGTTGATTTGAAGACTTGAAGAAAACAACAAAGGTTAGGTATAATCAACCATGGTTAACTCCAAGGTTCAAACAAGATTATACCGTTGCAAAGTTTCAAATTCAAAGAGGAGACAGATGTTATCTAACGGATACTTAGTACAAGCTCTCCACTACCTTCTGCAACAAAAGGACAAGAATGAAACGTGCACCAATCAGATTTCAACAACACTTGTCCTTGAAACTTTGTCTCCAAGACTCTCCAACGGCTATTAGCCCAAACCAAGGCTATAAATAGCTCTTGTGATTCATCTTGGAGATTTGCTGAGAATGCCTGAGATTTGCTGAGAATATAAGAGAAAAACCTTTGTTGTCACCAAGAAAAGTGTTGAAGATCAAGAGCAAGATTTCCAGAATCATTCGCATCTTCAAGCACCTCCTTCAAGCTATCAAGAAAATATCCAAGCCCAGAATCTCAAGCCTTGTAAACACAAACAAGACTCATCAGGCTCTAATCACTAAGATTATAAAAGAGCTTTTGATTCTTGAATCACACACACACCCCTTTGATTTAATCATATAGATTATATCATTAGGGAAACACTGGTTTTAGTCTAGGATTTGTTTTTCATAGAAATAGGTTTTTGATTCAAGCTCTTCACTTGATAATCTGTAACAAGCAAGGAATCAATATAAACCTCATTTGAAAATCCAAGACTAACCATCTTGGTAGAGGACGTAGATCTTTAACGATTGAACCTCTCCAAATACTTGTGTTCTTTACATTCAGCATTTACTTTCAAGTCCTTATTATTACTTACTTTGTTTGCTAGTGTTTGATCTTGCCAGCTCTTATTACTTGTGTGAATTGTGTTTATATGTTATTATTGCCTTAGCTCTTTGAATCCACATCTATTTCAACCAAATTTGTTTTCCTTATCAAATCTTAAGTTTTGACCACAAACTTACTTTGGCCACAAAAATCTTGTTTTGATTCACAAAGTTAGATTTTGACCACAAACTCAGTTTGACCACAAAATCTTTCCTTTGACCGCAAAACATCTACTTTGACCGCAAAACCTCTACTTTGATCACAAAGTATATTTTTGGCCACTAAACCCATTTTGACCACTCTCTTACTTAGAAAAACTTCCATTTGTGCATTTTACTCTATCTTGATAGTGAATCATAGATTGTACTCACTATCAAATCTAGTAAGTACTTGGTCGAATTTTGACAAGGGTCGAAAAAGTTTACATAGCTATTCACCCCCCCCCTCTAGCTATTTTCTTTACCCTTGTTGTACCTTTGGGACCAACAAGTGGTATCAAAGCCAAACACCTTTATAAAACTATTCTTTGTTTTTCAAGCTTAACAGCTTGGGTGCCGATTCGTCATGGCAACTTCAAAAGCTATGGCAACGATTAACTATTCACACATTCCTATGTTGGATGAAGATCACTTCGATATACGGAAAGCTCGAATGCTAATTCATTTAGAGTCAATAGATGAAAGGCTGGTTGATTGTATCAACGACGGACCCTTTGTTCCAATGAAAGCCAATGCGATGCAACTACCAATACCGAAGTTCTGAAGTCAAAAAGGCGAAGACGGAATGGGTCGACGAAGAAAGAAAGTATGTTGCATTAGATAGCAAAGCCGGACATATCATTTCCGAAACATTACCCACTTCAACCTATCGAAGGTACTCAAATGCAAGGCGCAAAGGAGATGTGGGACTCTATTGAAAACTATCTCGAAGGTGATGATCAATGCAAGGAAAGCAAGAAATTTGAAATTGAAAGGAGATACGGCGGCTTCAACGGACTACCCAATGAATCTCTACGTCAAACCTACGATCGCTATGTTGAGGTAGTAAATGCTTGCTTATCTCTAGGTAAAATTTTAAGCGATAAAGAAATTAACATGACATTCCTTTACGCTCACGGGATCCAAATGGATGCACAAAGCAACTTCCCTCGAAGATTCAAAACAATTAAATACATGGACTCTTAGTAATTTATATGCAAACCTTAAAGTTTATGAGTTAAAATTACAACATATTGAAGAAGTCGAGGGAAAGGGAAAATCACTTTCTATGTCATTGTTGATCATGTGGAGAAACCCTCAAAGCCTACCTCGGATCCTAGTATTTCAACTTCTTCTCTCATCGATATGGATGATGAGGACTTTGCCATGTTTGTAAAACGTTTTCAAAAATTTCGTAAAAATTCAAAATCGTTTTCAAAAAGTAAATATCCAGAACATCTTCAAGGGTGAGTGACTCAAAGAAAAAGAGTGACCTCGTGTGCTACAATTGTAGAAAGCCGAGGTCATTTTGCTTGAGTGTCCTCAACCCAAATATGAGTATTTGAAAAAGAAAACTTTCCCTTCGAAATTTTCTCAACGAAAGGGAATGGTTCTTTGAAGAAGAAGAGAATTCTAAAGAACTTGCAACTTGGATCGAGGCGATTACGATGAAGACGGCGATGAGAGTACCGAAGAGGTAAATCTCCGCCTCATTCTTTGAGGATGCTTCTAGTGACTCGGAAGATGAAGTTCACGATGAGTCGCTCAAAAAGAGGAATGAGGTGATTTCAAGGAAAACCAAGCTTGTGGCTAGCAGTGTGGACTATAGCAATTTTGACCTCACTCCAAGCACCAAGATTGGAAATTGTTCATTTTCTCGCCCCATCTTTCCATCCAAAAATGAAACATCTTCAAAAGCTAAATCAACTCCAAAAGTTTCAAAAAGGGCTAATGAGATTTCCCATGGATCAAGAAGAGATGTTTAAAAAGGTGAAGTGATGATCCAAGGTTTGAAAATGTTAAGAAAGCTCTATCACTAGCAACCGATGAAATTTCTCAACTCAAGACGGAGAAAAGCGCGTGATGAGGTCCGAAATTTCAAATCTTAAGGGCCAAATCAAAAGTATGACTCCTCTTGTAGATCAAAACCTCATTCTTGAAACTAAGGTTCTTTGCGCTTCAACTTCGCAATGATGACCTGGTTACTCAAATCAATGATCTTCAAAAGATTATTTATGGGTGGCTCAAGTCAAAATCCACCTCGGATCAAATCATAGACTCCCAAATTTCCAATGGAATTAAGGGGGGTATAGGTTTTGGATCCGGTGAAGAAGAGAAGTGTGCATCCGATAGTGAAAAGGATGAGGAGATTTCAAAACTAACTAATGAAATTCCTAAGAGGAAGCATGCTAATCCTAAGGGTAAAGGACAACATAATTTCAATTATGTCTACCCAAAGTATAGGAAGGACTCTCAGATAAAAGAAAAGGATTACGAGATTGATGATTCGGAGAACATGGCTTATGGAGTTGGCCGCATCCCTACTCCAACCACTTACGGTGGAATTGGTGGTCTTGGCAACTGCAAGGCTGACCGCCCTTCTTCTTCGACCATTCCTCGTGCCTTTAAAAGCAAGAAGAATGCTCCTAGAAAATACGTAGTCAAGCCAAAGCCAGTTCCCTTCGTCAAAGCTAAAACCACTGCTCCCAAACAGCATGCAACTCTTAAGAAAAGTAAAGAGTTAGTAAAAACACATGATACTTGTAGTTTTTATCAACATTACGTGTGTGATAATTATGGTCATAAAGCTGCTTGAATGCCTTTGGCGATTCGCATCTAATCCAAAAGGACTTCACCCTCCTACGTGAAACGGATGTGGGTTGTCAAAAGGTGCTAACCCTAGGACCCAAGAATAAAAGGGGACCTCGTTCTTAAATGTTTATCTTTCGGGTCCTCGCTTCATGGCCTGGATCTTCCAAGGCAAATTCAAATGAATGGTATCTCGACAGGTGGTACATTCAAGACATATGACCGAAGATATCAACTTGTTGGAAGATGACCGTGAATAATATGTTCCATCAGTAACTTTTGGGGATAACAACAAAGGAAAACAATTGGATATGGAGTTACTCGACAAGGAAAAATAACTATTGAAAAAGTATCTCTAGTAAAAGGACTCAAGCATATTATTTTCTCCATATTGCAATTTTGTGACAAAGGATTGCATTGAAATTTCACTTTAACAAATTGCTTTATCAAAGATGGCACATTAGAAGTCACGTTGCTCAAAGAGATTCGTAAGTGTAATGTTTATATCATTGATTTTAATTTTGCTTGTAGCATTACTAATATCTGTTTTGTAGCAAAAAGTGTGAGTGAAAATAGTTAGGTGTGGCACAAAAGGCTTAGCCATTTGAATTTCAAATATCTATCAATGATTAGAAGGGATAATCTAGTTTGTGGTCTACCCAAAGTAGTGATCACCACGATAAGAAGTGTCTTGCATGTCAACTTGGCAAACAACCCAAGGCATCTTTCTCCCGGCAAGACCGTGCCTTCAACTTCAAGATGTTTGCAACTACTTGACATCGATATGTTTGGACCTGTCGCCATCGCAAGCATTGGAGGAAGCAAATACACTTTAGTTGTGGTGGATGATTACTCGCGATATACGTAGGTCGAAATGATGATCTCCAAAGATGATTGTTATGATATTTTGACCTCACTCTTTAGACGGCTCCAAACACAAAAAGAAGATGACATCGTTAGTGTTAGATCGGATCATGGGCCCGAATTCAAAAATAACGGTGTAGCTCGATCTTGTGACGACCGTGGTATTGATCATAACTTCTCTGCTGCTTTGGAGTTCCACAACAAAATGGAGTTGTGGAAAGAAAGAATAGAACGTTGATTGAAATTTGGAAAGACAATGCTCGGCTGAAGCCAAGCTACCACAATACTTTTGAAATTTGAAGCTACCAACACGGCTTGCTTCACTCAAAATAGATCTCTCATCAACAAGACCTACAACAAGACTCCATATGAACTTTGGAGAGGAAGAACCCCCAACATAGCCTTCTTCAAAATATTTGGATGCAAATGCTTTATTCTATATAATGGAAAAGAGCATCGAGGTAAATTCGCTCCTAAAGCAGATGAAGGTATTTTTGTTGGGTATGCCAAACACTCTAAAGCTTTTCGTGTTTTTAATAAAAATAGTTTAAAGATAGTAGAATCTGTTCATGTTACTTTTGATGAACATTCTCTCCTTGAGCCACATTTGGCTCCAAATGTTGCTGATGATTTTGCTGAGCCTAATGAGACAGGTAATCCTCCTCAAAATGCACCTAGATCAGAAAATCACTCAACTCAAGGAAATCCATCAACTTCAACCGCACCAAATTTTTCAAATCCAACATCAGAAGTTCCCTGCGAAGATGTTCACTCGAAAGATGATGCGGTTGAATCAAATCCCATAAATTCCATAGAGCCTATACCTCAACTCACTTATTTTGATGGCTCAAATGATGTTCCAATAGAAGATCTTCAACAACAAACAACTCAACCAGACTTACCTCCAGAAATTCATGAGGTTAGAGATCACCCAATTGAAAATGTCATTGGTGATTTGTTCTCTGGGGTTCAGACAAGAAGTTCTCGCTATGATGAATACACTTCATTCATATCTCAAATTGAACCAAAGAAAGTTGATGAAGCACTCCAAGATTCAAGTTGGGTTGTGGCTATGCAAGAAGAGCTCAACCAATTCGAAAGATGTAAAGTTTGGACCTTAGTTCCAAGACCAAAGGATCAAGGAGTAATTGGTACAAAATGGGTGTTTAGAAACAAGATGGATGAGAATGGAAGCATCACAAGAAACAAAGCAAGGTTGGTTGCACAAGGATATAGACAAGAAGAAGGAATCGATTACGATGAAACCTTTGCCCCCGTTGCAAGACTTGAAGCTATTAGAATTTTCTTAGCTTATGCCTCCTTCAAAAGATTCAAGCTTTATCAAATGGATGTAAAGAGCGCATTTCTCAACGGTGAACTTCAAGAGACAGTCTATGTTGCACAACCTCCTGGATTTGAAGACAACAAACATCCTGATCATGTCTATAAACTCCAAAAATCTTTGTATGAACTCAAGCAAGCTCCAAGAGCATGGTATGATACTCTATCTAAATTTCTTTTAGAAAAGGGCTTCAAACGAGGTAAAATCGACACAACTCTTTTCATTGCCAAATATAATGATCATACATTACTTGTTCAAATATATGTTGATGATATCATTTTTGGCTCTACTAATGAAATTTTGTGTAAGCGTTTTGAAAAACTTATGAAAAGCAAGTTTGAGATGAGCATGATGGGAGAACTCACATTCTTCCTTGGGCTCCAAATCAAACAATGTGATGAAGGCATCTTCCTTAGCCAAGCAAAATACACAAAAGACCTAATCAAGAAATTTGGACTTGAAAATGCAAAAGCATACGACACTCCTATGGCTACAGGTAACAAGTTAGACAAAGAATTGAAAGGTAAGAAAGTTGATCAAACTTTGTATCGAGGTATGATTGGCTCCTTACTATATCTAACTGCTAGTAGACCAGATATTATGTTCAGTGTTTGCGTTTGTGCTCGCTATCAAGCAGACCCTAGAGAAGCACATTTTATAGCTGTAAAACGTATTATTCGTTATCTATGCGGGACTATTAACCTTGGGCTTTGGTATTCCAAAGAACCATCTTTTGATCTTACGGGTTACTCGAGATGCAGATTATGCGGCTTTGCACAATTGACAGGAAGAGCACCGGTGGAACTTGTCATTTCCTTGGAAATCGACTTGTTTCATGGGCCGGCAAGAAACAAGCTTCGGTGTACTGTCTCAACAACGGAGGTGAATACATCGTCTTGGGAGGCTCTTTGTTGTCGAATCGTGGATGAAGCAACAACTAGTTAACTATGGCGTTCATGAAGAAAATTGTCCAATCTATTGTGACAATACATCAGCCATTGCAGTATCAAACAACCCTGTTATGCACTCTAAAACCAAACACATCGATATCAAATATCACTTTCTCAAGGATCATGTTGAAAAAGGTAACATTCATTTAGAGCATATTGGTACTGACAATCAAATTGCAGATATTCTTACCAAGGCTCTAGACTCCAAGAGATTCGTGTTCTTAAGAGGAGAAATGGGTATGTTAGAACTCAAGTAAAACTTGTCCATATTTGTTTAACTAACAATTGTGTGTTTTAAGTTCATGTTTAAGAACAGGTCAATAGTCTTTTAGCATGCATATGCCTCATATCCATCCCAATTGGATCATATGTCTCATCTGACCACATAAAGAATCTTGTCGTATGAAGAATCGAGTTTCAACATTTTAAGTCTTTGGAGAAGTCTATCTTAGATCAAAGTACATGACTTTGACCGCATTCCTACCTACGGTCAAAGATATTAACTTTGACCGAATGAGATTCATCCTATTTGTTCTAAGGCTTTGTAGAAGCCTTCCACGGTCAAATGAATCACAACTTTGACCGCTCAGGTATGTGTCTCAGGTAAAGTACTTTGGGGAACCATGAGAACAATCTTTCGAAACTACTTTGGGGATGAGTTATACAAGTTATATCACAAGAGAAATCCAGTTGAGAAGTACATACTTGAAAATTTTGTATCTGAATATGCCTTAGAACCTCATCTCTCAAAATGCATGCTGCTTCAGTGTAAACCGCATGCTTCCTTTAGGTTAAACCGCATATGGAAAATGCTTGTTTGAAACCGCATGTTCACCTTAGTTTTTAAACCGCATGTGGAAACCTCTTGAGTTTATTATTTGAAACCACATGCTGTTTTTTCTCTAAGTGTTAGATGTTATACTGCTCCTATTTATGTTGATCTAAACCGCATGCTATTTCTCACTTGTCATTTTGCATTCTTGAGTCTCAGTATATAGGTTGGAAACCATAACATTCCCTAACAGGCACTTCATTGAAGTGTGGGATAAATTTGGTTTAACAATGCCACGTCGTGACTCCTTCAAAAATGGATCTAACTTATAATTTCATTTTGTAGGACCCACACTTCCTTATTCACTAGTGGGTGATTGATAGAAGAGATCGGCTCAAAATGCCCTTGCAAGAGTTATCATGTCATTATCAAGGAAGTGAACTCTCGCCCTCCCTATTGATTGATACCATTAAGGGGGAGAGAGTATTCACATAACAAAGGCTGTGAAGAATAATGTATTCACATAACAAAGGTTGTGAAGAATATCATGTCATTGAATGACAAGCACAAGCCAACTTCGTAAGCTACAATTTTTAATCTCTAATTCTGAAATGCATCATTATGATTTTTGAAAACTTTATTCATTCAAACTACTTGTTTGTGGAATAATGATTGCATTATTTTATAACTCATGCATATAGATTATCTTGCACATCTCATACTTATGCATGTTTCATACATTTAGTTTAAATTCATTCATACACTTCATGTCAACATCATTGAATGCACTAAATGATTATTTCTTACTTTCCAATATGAAATTCTTTTATCTTTATAGGAAGTTAGAAATCTATGACTTAGGCTTAAGTGTGTGCATTGACTTGGGACATGATTTACCATTCTTAAATTATTTGGACATGTTTTTACCAAGTACAATGAATTAGCCTTTGTCATAGTAGGTAATGGTTTCAATCAAATAGGGGGAGATTGTTGGGTATGCTTATTATAAACCCCTCCTATTACTTGATTTGATTGATACCATCACCTAATTTATTTTATATGGACTATAGGACATTATGTAAGAAGTTTTACAACTTCAATTTTAGTTAAGTCCATTTTTATAGTTTAATTATTTAGGCTTGAAAAAGATGGCTCATTAAATAATAGGCAAAAGTCAAAAACCAATTTTAATATTGCCTAAAGTTATGACCACATGTCATAATTATGGCAGTCAACTTGTGGCCACTTTAATTACTCTTTGGCCGCATGAATCAATCCTTGTCCACATGGAATTACTATATTGTTCACAAGAAATTCTTTGGGCTCAAAAGAAGTATTGACCGAAAATCAAAGAATTATTCCAAGTAACCATGTTTGACCGCATGGAAATGTTTTGGCTTCATGTTTTGACCACAAAGTCATTACTTTGAGCACATAGCATATATTTACCACATGACTTAATTTTGGCCTCAAAAGAAGTATTGATCACAAAGACCAAGTTTGACCGCAAGAAATCATAACAAGGAAATGTTTTGACCGCATGTTTGACCGCTTGGCAGAATTGAGTTTAAATGCAAGAGTTTTCAAATGAGCTTTGACCGCATGGAACATCTCTTTGACCGCATTGTATTTTGACCGCAAAAAACTCAACTCGACCACAACTCAGTTCTTTGAAGGTTGATTTGAAGACTTGAAGAAAACAACAAAGGTTAGGTATAATCAACCATGGTTAACTCCAAGGTTCAAACAAGATTATACCGTTGCAAAGTTTCAAATTCAAAGAGGAGACAGATGTTATCTAACGGATACTTAGTACAAGCTCTCCACTACCTTCTGCAACAAAAGGACAAGAATGAAACGTGCACCAATCAGATTTCAACAACACTTGTCCTTGAAACTTTGTCTCCAAGACTCTCCAACGGCTATTAGCCCAAACCAAGGCTATAAATAGCTCTTGTGATTCATCTTGGAGATTTGCTGAGAATGCCTGAGATTTGCTGAGAATATAAGAGAAAAACCTTTGTTGTCACCAAGAAAAGTGTTGAAGATCAAGAGCAAGATTTCCAGAATCATTCGCATCTTCAAGCACCTCCTTCAAGCTATCAAGAAAATATCCAAGCCCAGAATCTCAAGCCTTGTAAACACAAACAAGACTCATCAGGCTCTAATCACTAAGATTATAAAAGAGCTTTTGATTCTTGAATCACACACACACCCCTTTGATTTAATCATATAGATTATATCATTAGGGAAACACTGGTTTTAGTCTAGGATTTGTTTTTCATAGAAATAGGTTTTTGATTCAAGCTCTTCACTTGATAATCTGTAACAAGCAAGGAATCAATATAAACCTCATTTGAAAATCCAAGACTAACCATCTTGGTAGAGGACGTAGATCTTTAACGATTGAACCTCTCCAAATACTTGTGTTCTTTACATTCAGCATTTACTTTCAAGTCCTTATTATTACTTACTTTGTTTGCTAGTGTTTGATCTTGCCAGCTCTTATTACTTGTGTGAATTGTGTTTATATGTTATTATTGCCTTAGCTCTTTGAATCCACATCTATTTCAACCAAATTTGTTTTCCTTATCAAATCTTAAGTTTTGACCACAAACTTACTTTGGCCACAAAAATCTTGTTTTGATTCACAAAGTTAGATTTTGACCACAAACTCAGTTTGACCACAAAATCTTCCCTTTGACCGCAAAACATCTACTTTGACCGCAAAACCTCTACTTTGATCACAAAGTATATTTTTGGCCACTAAACCCATTTTGACCACTCTCTTACTTAGAAAAACTTCCGCTGTGCATTTTACTCTATCTTGATAGTGAATCATAGATTGTACTCACTATCAAATCTAGTAAGTACTTGGTCGAATTTTGACAAGGGTCGAAAAAGTTTACATAGCTATTCACCCCCCCCCTCTAGCTATTTTCTTTACCCTTGTTGTACCTTTGGGACCAACAACCGCAGTCCCCTTCAAAGTGTGACCCATTATCAGAAATGATCTCATTGGGCACCCCATATCTACACATTATGTTTTCTTTGATAAACTGGGCCACCTTCTTGGAAGTGAGGACCTTGTAGGACTTGGCCTCTACCCACTTGGTGAAGTAGTCGACTGCCACTAACACGAATTCATGCCCATTGCTTCCTGCCGGGGCTATCTTCCCTATCACGTCAATACCCCAAGTTGCGAACGGCCAGGGAGTCGTCATGCAGTACAGGTCATGAGGCGGGAGATGGTTGAGGTTGGCAAACCGTTGGCATTTGTCGCACGCTCGGACATGCTGAACACAGTCTGTTTCCATGGAAATCCAGTAATAACCCATCCTGAGGATTACTTGCATCAGGGCTCTAGCATTCATATGAGGACCGCAGGGACCATTGTGGACTTCAGTCATCAACTCTTTGGCCCTTTCTTGAGTGACGCACAAGAGGAGTGGTCCTTGATACCGCTTTTTGTACAGGTTGCCTCCTAGAATGACATAATGGGAGGCCAACCTTTTCAGGGCTTGCAAGCTCTTGGCTTTGACACCTTCTTTTGGTCGACCTTCTTCGTCTCTGAAAGCTGACTCTCCATCTTTGAGGAACTGGTAAATTTGATTGTACCATGGTTCCTTGATAGGCTCGGGTCCCAGGTCTACTTCACAACAGAAAGCTGGGGCTTCTCTTCTACCCACTCTGAAGGGTTTTATGGCTCTTCCCTCGGGGATCTCTACCAGTGAGGCTAAAGTAGCAAGGGCATCCGCGAATCTGTTCTTTTCCCTTGGCAAGTAGTGGAAAGTTACTTCTCTGAACTGTCCAGTCAACTCCTCCATATGGGCATGATACCGCTGAAGATTAGGGTCCACAGTCTTTCATTTGTTGGAGACCTGGTTGATGATCAGGGCTGAGTCTCCATAGACTTCGAGCTCCTTGACATTCCTTTCTAGGGCATCCTCCAAACCAGCAATGCAAGCTTCGTACTCGACGACATTGTTCGTGGCAGGGAAGTTCAGCTTGAGAGCTATGGGCGTGTGCTCATCTTTCGGATTGACCAGTAGCATACCTACGCCATTTCCTCTTTTGTTAGCAGCTCCATCAAAGAAAAGCTGCCATCGGTTTTCAGGCTCGACTGCGAAGATCCCTTCATCTGGGAATTGGGGTTCAAGCCCACGGTCCTCATTACTGGGGAAGTTCGCCAGGTGGTCTGACAATGCTTGGCCCTTGATGGCCTTTCTGGTTACATAGCTGATGTCGTACTCTGCTAAGAAGAAGGACCACTTTGCTGGACGCATCGAGAGAGAAGGCTTACCAAAGATGTACTTGATAGGGTCCATTTTTGAGACCAAGTTCACAGGGTGGGCTTGCATATAATGCTTCAACTTGCTGACTACCCAGACCAGTCCTGCACAAGTCTTTTCACATGCGGAGTAATTGAGCTCACTTCCCTGCAGCTTCCGGCTGACAAAGTAAATGGCATTCTCTACCCGAGAGTCTTTCTTCTCCTGAGCAAGCATAGCCCCAACCGCCGTATCGGTGACAAGTGAGATAGAGCGAGAAGAGGTTTCTCGCTGTCTATGTGGGGGGCATAGTACTGGAGGATGTACTAAGTATGCCTTGATTTGGTCGAAGGCATCCTGGCATTCCTCGGTCCATTCTGTATCTACATTCTTCTTCATGAGCTTGAAGATGGGCTCGCATATAGTGGTCAACTGATTGACGAAACGACTGATGTACTGAAGTTTGCCCATAAAGCTCTTGACTTAAATCCGAGTTTGAGGTGGCCTCATGTCCATAATGGCTTTGATCTTTCGGGGGTCGACTTCGATACCTCGCTCCGTGACCATATACCCAAGCACTTTTCCCCTTGTCACTCCGAAGGTGCATTTAGCAGGGTTTAGTCTCATGGAATGTTGTCTCAGCCTCTCAAAGAACTTTCGCAAGTCAACAAAGTGCTGTCCGTCCTCGCCTTTGGAGTGGATTATCATGTCGTCTACGTAGACCTCAATCTCCTTGTGGATCATGTCATGGAAAAGCGCGGTTTGCCCTTTGATAAGTAGCCCCGGCGTTCTTGAGCCCAAATGGCATTCTTGTATAGCGATAAGTTCCCCACGGTGTGGTGAAGGCATCTTTTCTTGGTCTTCTTCGGCCATCTTGATCCGGTTGTAGCTTTGTAAAGCCATCAACGAAGGATTTGACTTCGTAGTTGGCGGTGGAGTCCACCAGATGTCTATGTTTGGCAAGGGGTAATCGTCTTTGGGGCTGGCCTTGTTCGGATCCCCGAAATCCACACGCCAGTGCACCTTCCCATTGGCCTTGGTGACGGTCACAATATTGGACAACCATGTCGGATATTCGATGACTCGATGAATCCTACCCGGTAGCTTCTCAATTTCTTCTTTGACTGTAGAGACCACTCGCTTGATTTTCCTCAATTTCGCTTTTACCGGCTTAGCATCCGGTGCTAGAGGGATTCTCGTGCTCCACTATTGAACCTGTCTAGCCCCGACATATCCTTGTATGACCATGCGAAACACGTCCATGTATTCTACGAGCGATTAACTTGATGCGTCCCGTTCAACCCACGGAAAAAGTCTCCAATCTGTGTCTCTTTAGGTTCCTTGACATACCCAAGTTCACACTTATCAAAACCTCCTCAGCGGCTTGGGCCCCGGTTTTCCTCTTTTACGTAACCTCGCTTAAAGATTTCTTTAATGTATTGTTCATTTAGTGTGTTTGCATCTTGTTCAAATGATTCATTATTAAGCGTTGTTAAGTTTTGAGTTAATTTATCATTTGTTAAGTTGGCAATAAGGGGATAATCGTAGAAGATCTGTCATTTCATTCAAAGCAAGAGGAAAGATGACATTGATTACATATTCATAATCCTCAGGCGTGAGGCCTTCGGATGACTCGAGGACTGGAATTCAAAGATTCCTGACTTGACTGACTCTGGACCCTACTGACTCTGGACCCTACACTACTTATTGACTCGAGGGTGTTTGACAAGGGTTGGACCGAGATCTCACTCCTTCCCCGCCGTTGTTGCCCTGGGAGTAGCAGGTCTTGTCAAGATTCTTCGTAAAGCCGGAGACTTCAATGTGATCAAAAACTTGCCGAAATCATTGACAGGCCGGTACGGGAAAAAGATGGTGAGGGGAGCTAGAGTAGCTTGATGTAGTCTCTCGGGCGAGCCTGCTCGTGACAAGCTGGACTCATTGACTGAAGAGTCTGGCTCATCTTATCAATGCACTGCTGATAACTCATTTTCTCTTTACTGATCTTGGACACTACGACCTTGTCAGTATAGCCAACAGGAGGGTTGGCCTGGATAATGCTGATGAAGTCTTCTTCAGAAGGGATCTTGATCCTTCCTTGATTGGCCACGTATTCTATGGGTTTTCTGTATTCTTCTTCTAAATCTGCTAACTTCTCATTGAATTTCATGATGGCCACAAATTCAGCACTTTCTGCTTCAAGAGGGTCACTGTCCATAGGGGTATCTGTGAATACCCCGTCCCGATGCAACGCGCATTCGGAAGTTTGAAATAAATAATTATAAAAAGTCGGACCGAAATAGGATATTCATTTAGTGACACTCGCTTTAAACCATATTAAAATATTAGTTTAATTTTGAGAGTCGCCACGCCACTTTGATATAGCCCAAAGCTTTGAAAAAAGGCTAAATATGTGATTGGGTTCGTGGGTCAAGTTACAACCGTAAGAAGAAACGTTATCACTCCTATTGCCCGACGAATCGGTCTTTCTAGCATGTGGGGTGTTGGTTGTGTGCGGTGTTTACAGGAATAGATAGAAGAAACGGGATCATGCATAAGGAGGAGGGGAGAGAAAGAATTAATTAATGATCACACCCTAGAACCTTTGAGTTAGGCCCTCGGAAGGTGCACTAATCAATGTTCATCCTTGGGGAATTGTTGATCATGGGATAATTATAACTAAGGTGGAAGGAAAGAAATAGTTCCTAGATCCATTGGGTTTCTTAGGGCGAAACCTTAGATCATCCTCGGCTATGAATAATTAAATATATTAAAACAACCCTAAATCTAGCATATATGGCATAAGCAAGAAATAAAGCAATTAAAATATACTAAGCATGCGAACAATAATAATAAAGACAATAATAAAGAACAAGAATATTAAAAAGAGAGTCTTACCAATTGTAGCAAGACTTGGGGGGTCGAATCTTGGCGATTCGAGAGGAAAAAAGAAGAACTGAGGGTTAAAGCAAGTGTAGCTCGCTTCTCCCGGAGAATTTTGTGTGTCAATATGGGAGCCGGCACCCCTATTTATAATACCTCGGTACTGGCTGGGCCTTCTAAAGGGTCGATCGGCTCTAGGATAGAAGGGTCGATCGGCTCTAAATAAAGGGTCGATCGCCAATGCACGGGCAAAGGGCCGATCGGCTCTTCCAACTCGGCGTCCTTTCCAAGCCGACGGCGACGGCGCGGTGCGGAAGAATTTAATGGATTAGGTTTTTAGGGTTTCCCTAGGGTTTCTAATTAATATCAACCGGGCCGTGTATTTGGACTACCTTTTTCGGACCGGGTACTAACAGTAGCCCTCGGCGACGCTTCTTGTAAGACAAGTGGGGTCGACGATAAAAGAAAGGATCCGTCCCGAAAAGGGATTTCGTGGAGGTAAGGAAAGTGATTTTGCGAATGTGAGGTTGGGACTCGATCCGAGTCGCAAAAGATGACCGGAGTAGGTCAAGCGGCCGGACCCACGTCGGGCTACCTACGTATCCCAAAAGGAATCAAGCCAAGTCGTAGTTCGAAAAGGAGAGTCAAGTATAGTCTTGCCTTCTCCGTGAGAAAATATGTGGAAAGGAAATTCAAGAAGTGTAGTCTTGATTTTTCCGTGTGAGAAAATGTGGAAAGGAAATTCAAGAAGTGTAGTCTTGATTTTTCCGTGTGAGAATATGTGGAAAGGAAATTCAAGAAGTGTAGTCTTGATTTTTCCTTTGAAAATATGTGGAAAGGAAATTCAAGAAGTGTAGTCTTGATTTTTCCGTTGAAAATATGTGGAAAGGAAATTCAAGAAGTGTAGTCTTGATTTTTCCTTTGAAAATATGTGGAAAGGAAATTCAAGAAGTGTAGTCTTGATTTTTCCGTTGAAAATATGTGGAAAGGAAATTCAAGAAGTGTAGTCTTGATTTTTCCGTTGAAAATATGTGGAAAGGAAATTCAAGAAGTGTAGTCTTGATTTTTCCGTTGAAAATATGTGGAAAGGAAATTCAAGAAGTGTAGTCTTGACTCTTCCTTTGAAAATTGTATGTGATGGAACGAATCAAGTGTAGTCTTGACTCGTGAGATAATGTGTGGAAAGGAAATTCAAGTATAGTCTTGATTTTCCCTTTGAAAATTGTGTGTGATGGAACAAATCAAGTGTAGTCTCGATTTGTGAGATAATGTGTGGAAAGGAAATTCAAGTATAGTCTTGATTTTCCTCTTGAAAATTGTGTGTGATGGAACAAATCAAGTGTAGTCTTGATTTCTCCGTGTGTTGTGCAAATAAACCAAGTTTAGTCTTGATTCGCGTACTGAGAGAAAGTGTATGGGGCAATGTGGGAAAAACTGTGTGGGAATCAAAAGCCAAATATTTGACTGTCCGGGGAGTCACCCAAAGATTTGACTGTACGGGGAGTCACCCAAAGATTTTGTGAGAGTTTGACTTCTGCAGGATAGACCTCTAAAATGCGGGACGGACCCTTTGATATGCGGGACGGACCCTTTGAAGGTACGGGACGGACCCTTTGAGATACAGGACGGACCTTTTGAAATGGAGGATAGACCTCTGAAATGCGGGACGGACCCTTTGAAGGTACGGGACGGACCCTTTGAGATACAGGACGGACCTTTTGAAATGGAGGATAGACCTTTTGAAGATGCGGGACGGACCCTTTGAGATACAGGACGGACCTTTTGAAAGTACGGGACGGACCCTTTGAAAGGTGCGGGACGGACCCTTTGAAGATGCGGGACGGACCCTTGAAATGGAGGATAGTCCTCTGAAATGCGGGACGGACCCTTTGAGATACAGGACGGACCTTTTGAAATGGAGGATAGACCTCTGAAATGCGGGACGGACCCTTTGAAGGTGCGGGCCGGACCCTTTGAAAGGTGCGGGACGGACCCTTGAAATGGAGGATAGACCTCTGAAATGCGGGACTGACCCTTTGAGATACAGGACGGACCTTTTGAAATGGGGGAAACTGTAGCTGCCAAAGGACTTAGGCTCACATTTGCGATGAAGAATAGTTGTGTGAATTGATTGGGATTATTATGGCTTCCCGAGCCGAAGGACCAAGCGATTAAAAGATTGGGATAATCATTGCTAAGGCTTAGAGAGGAGTCTTGTCTCCTAGGCTTAAGGCTAGGGTTTTAGAGAGGCATTTGTCACCTAGACATGAGGCTAGGATTTAGAAAGGTATTTGTCACCTAGGCTTGAGGCTAGGATTTGAAAAGATATTTGTCACCTAGGCTTGAGGCTAGGGTTTAGAAAGATATTTGTCACCTAGGCTTGAGGCTAGGGTTTAGAAAGATATTTGTCACCTAGGCTTGAGGCTAGGGTTTAGAGAGGTATTTGTCACCTAGGCTTGAGGCTAGGGTTTAGAAAGATATTTGTCACCTAGGCTTGAGGCTAGGGTTTAGAAGGGTATTTGTCACCTAGGCTTGAGGCTAGGGTTTAGAGAGGTATTTGTCACCTAGGTTTGAGGCTAGGGTTTTACATTTGCGGTAAGTCTAAACAAGGCAGTTTGAGCGGAAAGGTTATTGGTTTAAACTAGGCGAGGCCGAGTAAGTGTCGATGATAGAAGGTGGGATTAGGTAGGTTTGATGTCCAGAGATAAGGGCCGAGTCATCTTGAGAGTCACAGAGATACGTTTTTGGTAGATTTGAAGAGTTTGAAAATTTGTGGAGACCAAAGAGTGATTTTGTAAACAAGGTGCCAAAGAGGACAGTTTTTTGAAAGCATGTTTATTTGATAAAGAGGCCTTATGATTAATCATGTTTCTAACTAACTCAAAGAGTTTGCCATATGCTGATCTTGATGACAAGGGATGCCCTTCATGCTAGATATGACTTCATTGGAGCTCCGATTTTTGTTAGAGCACATAGTCGACCCATTTTTGTTGAGGGGAGCCCCAATGTTTGATGAAGTGACCTTGGCGAAGTCCCAGTTGATGATGAATGGCGAAGCCCCAGTTGATGATGCAAAGCAAACCTGAAGGGAATGGCGAAGCCCCCAGTTGATGATGCGGAGCAAGCCTGAAGAGAGCCTGAGAGAATAGCTTAACAAAAGCTCCAGCTTGGAGAGATTCAATGCATCCCTATTTGCAGACAGAGTCATCTTGCGGCCACGGGGGCGACCTCTCATTTCGAACAATGGTCAATCAGTCGCTGGACAAGACTCGGAAATGTATATGTGCAGGGGCGCATTTTTTCGAAGGTGGGAATGGATCCCGAGTTTGTGTATGACACTTTCGCTTTTGGGTTTGACTCTTTTGGGAGAGTATAAGCATCACAAGGTGTGGAAAAGTGTATGGAAGCCCCCGTGACGTAAAGACAGTGTTTGGCTCTATTTTCCTATGATGTAGAAAAAGAAGACTTGTCGAGACATTTGAAGAATTATTTTATTCAGAATTATATCTTGATTGCTCGCGAATGGACCTCACTGATTGGTTTATCAAATTCCAATTATATGAGTAAACAAATAATGACTCGTTTTGATTAGAAGTCGGAATTGGGCTTGTCTTTAGAAGGAGTAGGATGTTCCGTTGCTTGCTGCTCTGTTCGGTGGTAATTGTGGTGCGGGCTGCCGTTGCATTGATCTCCTTCATGGAAAAGAATGAAAAATAGAAAAAAGATTGGGGTGGAAGAAAAGGTGGGAATTGATGATTATAACCCAAAGA
This sequence comes from Adenophora triphylla var. japonica, assembly GCA_022495995.1. Lineage (NCBI taxonomy): Eukaryota > Viridiplantae > Streptophyta > Magnoliopsida > Asterales > Campanulaceae > Adenophora > Adenophora triphylla. The sequence continues at coordinate 36,739 of JAFEMH010007202.1, read as the reverse complement.
TTTTTCATTCCTTCAAGTGAAGATTCTTTGTTCCTTTGTTCTCGCAAGCCGAGGGGAGTAGTCCCTGGCGCGTGTCTCCTTGCTTTTACCGGAGTGCCGCTGAGAGGCACGGATGCGAAGCCCCAGAGTGAGACTTTGCACAAGTGTTTGAGGAGTCGAATGAACGAATTTCAAGAATAGGACGAGTTCCCAAACTTTTGAGAGAATATGTAATATGCTCACGTAGGATAACAAGTGACTCAAAAATCTGAATACGCATTTCTTTTAAATAATCTTTTGAGAATGCCATCCGGTAGCGGTTGTAGCTGGTCTTTGGGTTGCGATCGACCATTGGATGATGCTTAACATGACCTCTTAAAGTGAGAGGTCGGCTGGGCCATTTGCTGAGAGGTTGGCTTGAGGGATGTGTTTGGAATTTCTAAGGTGAAGGGATTTTCTTGTTCTTTGCTTCTTCAGAACCTCTAAGAGTGAGGTTAACTTTGATTTTGATAAGGTCAAGGGTGGTGATGGAATCCTCTAAAAGTGAGAGGATGGACTTTGGAATTGGTTTACGGGATTTGTCCAAGAGGGAATTTTTGTTGCTTCTTCTCGCGAGTTTGTTGTGATTTCAGCAGGTAACTTGATCACGATAGGACCTTCACTCGATGTCTCATTTTCACAACTTTTGGGAGGTTCACTTCGGGGTGATGAAGTTTTTTTTTTTTTTTTTTTTTTTTAAACACCCTCTTATCGAGAAAGGCCTTCGGATTTGTTTGCTCGCGATAACCCCTAGTGTATGCCTTAGGATGGTTTTACCTTTTCCCTCTTGGGTTTGGAGGTGGTCCCTTCGAGGGAGACCCTTGTATGAGTTTCTTTTGCATTCCGCCTTTCTTGAGCTTGGAGGTGATTACTTCCTTTGTGAGTCGAGGGAGCCCCTAGTATGGGCTTCTTCCTTAGGGTCTCAAAACTTGTCGATCTTGAAATGAAAGGGTATTATTTAGTGAGGATAAGGTTATGGCTTCCTATGGTGAGAGGTTTAAACTTCAATTGCTACTGGATAGCATTCTCAAAAGAGTATTTAAAATAAATGCAAACTCAATTAACCGACTTATTAAGTAAGGCAGAATATATTCGGACCATAAGAAAGATATGTGAGCATATTCAATGAAAGCTTATCGATCAAATGGAAAATCAGAGGAGACGCGAGTTTGGGGGTTGGTGAGCCCCAAGTTGATATTCATGCAGCACTTGTGAAGGATAGGAACAACTCCTTGCATCTTCTTTAAATTGCAGTGGCGTGAGCAGCTATTTTCTGATGATGAGGAACAACGGTCTTTGTGCTTGTCTTGATCATATAGAAAGGAGGTCAAGCGGGGAAGAGTGTATTTGGGGAAGTGTATGTTTGAGAAGGTATAACGGGTATGTACAAAAAGTATATGGTGGAGTATGGAGAGAGTGTATAAGAGAAGGGTGTATAGGGATGGTGTATATGAAGAAGGAACGGTGAGTTGTTTACTCCAATCAAAGCATTCATTCATTGTTTACTTTATTAGCCGGTGAGTTTATCAGTGAGATTAGCAACCAAGTGATAATTATAAATAAAACAATTCTTCTTGAAAGTAATGCGAGATTATGTCTCAAGTCTAGAGAGAAAAGAAAGAAAGACTCTTTTATTATTGAAGCAACTAATCTAAAGTGGACATTACATGTCAATGCCCAAAGACACACTAGAACCTACAAGACTGAATGAATCTAAATCCTTCCTTGAAGTACGAGGGCTTCTTCATCCATGAGGCCTTGGGTCTTCCCTTGGTTGATCAATCTTTGAATTGAGCGTTTCAGTTGCACACATTTGTCAGTGGTATGCCCAGCGTACTTGTGGTATCTGCAAAACTTGGATGTATCTAAGTCTTCCTTTGGGTTAGTAGGCTTGTAGTTCTCGAGTGGCTCGATCAAATTCTTTCCCACCAAAATGTCGAAGAACTCACCCACAGGCATTCCTAAGTCATCAAAATGTTCCTTGTTGATCTTCTTCTCGGGTATTGATGCCTTTAGTTGGTTGGTGGCCACAGAGTATCCCGAATGAGAAATTCTGATGTGTAGGACCATAAGGGGAACCATAAGCATGTGGATGATAGGGACTCTGGAATTGCACAGGAGGAGGAACTCTTCTCAAGTATTCCTGAATGTAGGACAAATGATGCTGCTCAATTTCATGCATGTCTTTGAGGAGGTTGATCACTCCCAACCTCATGTTTGAGACTTCTTTGAGGGCTTCAATGCTTTTCTCCAGAGACATGATGTGGAATTCTGTAAGAACATATGGCGGAGTCAAACCAATGAGTTGAATTAGATTCATAATTAATCTTAAGGCATCTCCGAGAAAATAGTTGATCTCCACAATTTGAGAGTTTGACCGGGCTGAAGTTGCCTACGTAACCCTTACCATTTAAGGTACGAGTCTCAGGTCACCGTAGTTCGAGGGGGCCCCGATTGATGATACAACCAGGGTTAAGTTTAGAGAAAGAGAGAGGATGAATGTAAAAGAGTCCGTTTGGTGAAAAAAGGAGAGGAAGATGACTCGATCCTTGGTCAAATATAAGTGAGGGTGATCTAGACGAGCTAATCGGACTTGGTAAGTTGGCTTAGGTAGGCCCTAGATGGTGGTTTGATCTATATGGGTCGAGAGAGGTTTGATCTAGGTGGGTCTTTGGCTGAAGGGTGCTAGAGATAAAGGATCTAGACTATGGATGGTTTTAAGGCTAAGGGAGCAAACTGCGGATGGTTCAAGAGATAATAGGTAGAACTTTGAAGGGTCCTAACTTGAAGGATGTAGACCGTGGGTGGTCAAAGGTAGAGGAATGGACCATGGATGGTCCAAGAGACGAGGAGCGGACCGTGAAGGTCGAAGAGTCCAACGGTCCAAGATAGAGGTGGACCTCAAGGGTCCAAGAGACGAGGGGTGGACCTTGAAGGGTCCAAGAGATGAGGAGTGGACCTTGAAGGGTCCAAGAGATGAGGAGCGGACCTTGAACGGTCCAAGATAAGAGGAGTGGACCTTGAAGGGTCCAAGAGAAGAGGAGCGGACCTTGAAGGGTCCAAGATATGAGGAGTGTGGACCTTGAGGGGTCCAAGAGAAGAGGAGTGGACCTCAAGGGTCCAAGAGAAGAGGAGCGTGGACCTTGAAGGGTCCAAGAGAAGAGGAGGGGACCTTAAAGGGTCCAAGAGAAGAGGAGCGGACCTTGAAGGGTCCAAGAGAAGAAGAGCGGACCTTGAAGGGTCCAAGATATGAGGAGCGGACCTTGAACGGCCCAAGATATGAGGAGTGGACCTTGAACGGTCCAAGATATGAGAAGTGGACCTTGAATGGTCCAAGATTGGGAGAGTGGACATAGTATAGGAAGAGCACCACGAAGGGTCAAAGAGTGGACCTTGAACGGTCCAAGATAGAGAGGCGATCCTAGAGCGGTCCGCGATGAGAGGTGTGGACCTTGAAGGGTCCAAGAAGTAAAGAGCGGACCTCGGAGGGTCCTAGAAATGGAGAGTGGACCTCGGAGGGTCCTAGAAATGAGGAGTGGACCTCGGAGGGTCCTAGAAATGAGGAGTGGACTTTGAAGGGTCCAAGAAGTAAAGAGCGGACCTCGGAGGGTCCTAGAAATGGAGAGTGGACCTCAAGGGTCCAAGAAATGAAGAGCGGACCTCGGAGGGTCCTAGAAATGGAGAGTGGACCTTGAAGGGTCCAAGAAGTAAAGAGCGGACCTCGGGGGGTCCTAGAAATGGCGAGTGGACCTCGGAGGGTCCTAGAAATGGAGAGTGGACCTCGGAGGGTCCTAGAAATGAAGAGCGGACCTCGGAGGGTCCTAGAAATGAGGAGTGGACCTCGGAGGGTCCTAGAAATGAGGAGTGGACCTTGAACGGTCCAAGAAGTAAGAGCGGACCTCGGAGGGTCCTAGAAATGGAGAGTGGACCTCGGAGGGTCCTAGAAGTAAAGAGCGGACCTCGGGGGGTCCTAGAAATGGAGAGTGGACCTCGGAGGGTCCTAGAAATGAAGAGCGGACCTCGGAGGGTCCTAGAAATGAGGAGCGGACCTCGGAGGGTCCTAGAAATGAGGAGCGGACCTCGGAGGGTCCTAGAAATGAGGAGCGGATCCTAAAAATGAGGAGTAGTTAAGCATTTTATTTACAAAAAACTTTTTATAGAACCTACTCTTGGTTGGAAGGTATACCCCTTTTTCGCAACTAACTAAATGTCCTAAAGTGGTGGATCCTAACGACTAACCGTCTCATATAGACATTTAATATGATATTTATGGAAAGTACTACAGACCCATGATAAGACAAGATCTTTTAACAAGCACTCAAACTTTACATGGTACGTCCTTTAAAAGGAAAATCAATTTTTTAGTGCTCTTTAATCTCTCGATAGATCTTGACTTATTATTGATTCGTAGTGACTTAACACAAAGATCTTATTAATTGTCTACATGAAAAAGCTAGTCAAACCAACCGGTCACAGGAGTGTATTCTTAGCAAAGTGGGTGACACAAGGGTTAGGTTTCAGGCTCCCACCGTGCGGCGAAGCGCAACGTGATGAGTGGATGGCCAAGTGAGACTCGGAAGGGAGGCAACATGATCACCACACTTCCCGCACTTTGGCTTCTCCGAAGGGTTAAGGGGTAGCTGTGCAGTGTGACACGGACTCTAGTGGTAGTGTGAGGTAAAGAAGTCTAATACTTTTTAAAGAAAAAAGAGAAAGATTTTTATTTACATGAAATGCATGCATGCAATGCAACAGTTAAGAATAGGAGAGAAAGAAAAGGAAGTAAAACACAACACCATACAAGAAAACGAAAGTCTGACCCACTTAGTTTGAAAAAATTTCAAAACAGTCCCCAGCGGAGTCGCCACTGTGAATACCCCGTCCCGATGCAACGCGCATTCGGAAGTTTGAAATAAATAATTATAAAAAGTCGGACCGAAATAGGATATTCATTTAGTGACACTCGCTTTAAACCATATTAAAATATTAGTTTAATTTTGAGAGTCGCCACGCCCACTTTGATATAGCCCAAAGCTTTGAAAAAGGCTAAATATGTGATTGGGTTCGGGGTCAAGTTACAACGAAGAAGAAACGTTATCACTCCTATTGCCCGACGAATCGGTCTTTCTAGCATGTGGGGTGTTGGTTGTGTGCGGTGTTTACGGGAATAGATAGAAGAAACGGGATCATGCATGGGGAGGAGGGGAGAGAAAGAATTAATATGATCACACCCTAGAACCTTTGAGTTAGGCCCTCGGAAGGTGCACTAATCAATGTTCATCCTTGGGGAATTGTTGATCATGGGATAATTATAACTAAGGTGGAAGGAAAGAAATAGTTCCTAGATCCATTGGGTTTCTTAGGGGCGAAACCTTAGATCATCCTCGGCTATGAATAATTAAATATATTAAAACAACCCTAAATCTAGCATATATGGCACATAAGCAAGAAATAAAGCAAATTAAAATATACTAAGCATGCGAACAATAAACAATAATAAAGACAATAATAATAAAGGACATGATAAAAATTAAACGAGGAAGACTTACCTAATGAGTAGCAAGGCTTTTGGATAGGAATCTATGAAGATTCGAAAGACCGTCTCTTGATAAAATATTTAGACTTAGGTTAAAACTCAAAAGTTTAGTCTCCAAGTTTCTCTATGGAGAAAATCTCAAGTTTTTGTCTTGATCGATTTTCCGTTAGAATGATTGCTGTGTTCAATGCCTCGTGAGGCGGAGTGGGGTTTATATAGTGAAAAGGAATTGGGGAGGGACGGCTCTAGGATAGAAGGGACTGATCGGCTCTAAGAAAGGACAAAAGGCCGATCGGCCAATTATCTGTTTTGGCCCAAATCCTTCAATTGCTTGGAGCGAGACGTCGGCTCTTCCATTGCGTCCTTTATTGGCCCCAAATTGCAATGGCGTTGGCCGGCCATTTGGCCTAGAAGTGCTCAGCAGCCGTGCCTTGGCCACATTGTTTTTTAGTATTGTTTATTATTCGTTTTCGTCTCCATTATTTCCAAGTCCATTTTGACCACTTTAATGAATTCTTTTGCACTTACGCTCTTTGGAATTTTATCTTTCATTTAAGTACCAGAAATTTTTATATATCAAATTCGTCCAAAAATTTCATATTTCCAATTTAGGGTTTCCTTAAATTTCCAATAAATATCCAATTTGGTCAAAAGCTTTGTCAGAATGCCGAGTTTAGTCCCTGAATTTCCCAAATTGGCTACAGTCCCCCTGTCCATTTGGTACTAAATGTTTTCGGACCCGGGACTAGCTATGATAGCCCCTCAAGCGCGCTCCTCTTGTAAGAGGCGGTCAAGTGGGGTCGACGATAAAGTGAAAGGATGCAGTCATGAAAAAAGAATTTCGGAGGTAAGTGAGCGGGATTTTGCGAATGTGAGGTTTGGACTCGAGGGCTGAGTCGCAAAAAGGATGACCGGGTAGGTCAAGCGAGACGGCTGGACCCACGTGGGAGCTACCTACGTATCCCAAAAGGAATCAAGACTTAAATCGTAGTTCGGAAACGTGAGAGTCGAGTATGGTCTTGCCTTCTCAGTCAGAAAATCATGGAAAGAAATTCAAAGTGCGTCAGATTTTTTCCGTGTGAAAATGTGGAAAGGAAATTCCAGAAGATGTAGTCTTGATTTTCAAGCGGCTTTGGATCGGTCGAATCTAAGAAGCGCGATTCCAGAAGTGTAGTCTTGATGTTTCCTTTAGAGAGATGTCCAAAAAGGAAATTCAGATAAGTGTAGTCTTGATTTTCCGTTGAAAATATGTGGAAAGGAAATTCAAGTAGTGTAGTCTTGACTCTTCCTTTGAAAATTGTATGTGATGGAACAAATCAAGTGTAGTCTTGATTTCTCTCTGAGGTAATTATGTGGAAAGGAAATTCAAGTATAGTCTTGATTTTCCCCTTGAAAATTATATGTGTGATGGAACAAATCAAGTGTAGTCTTGATTTTTGTGAGATAATGTGTGGAAAGGAAATTCAAGTATAGTCTTGATTTTCCTCTTGAAAATTGTGTGTGATGGAACAAATCAAGTGTAGTCTTGATTTCTCCGTGTGTTGTGCAAATAAACCAAGTTTAGTCTTGATTTCTTCCGAGAGAAAATGTATGGGAAAAATAAGTGGGAATGTAAGCGTGTGGGAATCAAAAATAAGTATACAAAGATTTTGCGAAAGTCACCAGAGATTGTGCGGGATAGACTTCTGAAATGCAAGAAAAGACGGACCCTTTGATATGAGCGGACGGAAAGCGGACCCTTTGAAAGTGCGAGGGCGGACCCTTTAAGATCTGCAGACGGACCTTTTGAAATGGAGGATAGACCTACGAAATGCGGGACGGACCCTTTGAAGGTACGGGACGGACCCTTTGAAGGAGTCTCTGGCAGGACGGACCTTTTGAAATGGAGGATGAGACCTTTTGAAGATGCGGGGCGGACCCTTTGAAGATACGGGGCGGACCCTTTGAAAGTGCGGGACGGACCCTTTGAAAGTGCGGGGCGGCCCTTTGAAGATGCGGGGCGGACCCTTTTGAAATGGAGGATAGACCTCTGAAATGCGGGGCGGGACCCTTTGAATGGACGGACCTTTTGAAAATGGAGGATAGACGGGACGGACCCTTTGAAGGTGCGGGTCGGACCCTTTTGAAAGGTGGAGGATAGACCTCTGAAATGGAGGATACGGGACGGACCCCTTGGGCCGGACCCTTGGAGATGGAGGACGGAGCCTTTGAAATGCAGGAAGCTGTGGCTTGCCAAAGGACTTAGGCTACTATTTTGCGAATGAAGAATAGTTGTGTGAATTGATTGGGATTATTATGGCTTCCCGAGCCGAAGGACCAAGCGATTAAAAGATTGGGATAATCATTGCTAAGGCTTAGAGAGGAGTCTTGTCTCCTAGGCTTAAGGCTAGGGTTTTAGAGAGGCATTTGTCACCTAGACATGAGGCTAGGATTTAGAAAGGTATTTGTCACCTAGGCTTGAGGCTAGGATTTGAAAAGATATTTGTCACCTAGGCTTGAGGCTAGGGTTTAGAAAGATATTTGTCACCTAGGCTTGAGGCTAGGGTTTAGAAAGATATTTGTCACCTAGGCTTGAGGCTAGGGTTTAGAGAGGTATTTGTCACCTAGGCTTGAGGCTAGGGTTTAGAAAGATATTTGTCACCTAGGCTTGAGGCTAGGGTTTAGAAGGGTATTGTTGTCACCTAGGCTTGAGGCTAGGGTTTAGAAGGTATTTGTCACCTAGGTTTGAGGCTAGGGTTTTACATTTGCTTGGTAAGTCTAAACAAGGCGGTTTGAGCGGAAAGGTTATTGGTTTAAACTAGGCGAGGCCGAGGTAAGTGTCGATGATAGAAGGTGGGATTAGGTAGGTTTGATGTCCAGAGATAAGGGCCGAGTCATCTTGAGAGTCACAGAGATACGTTTTTGGTAGATTTGAAGAGTTTGAAAATTTGTGGAGACCAAAGAGTGATTTTGTAAACAAGGTGCCAAAGAGGACAGTTTTTGAAAAGCATGTTTATTTGATAAAGAGGCCTTATGATTAATCATGTTTCTAACTAACTTTCAAAAGAGTTTGCCATATCTCGATCTTGATGACAAGGATGCCCTTCATGCTAGATATGACTTCATTGGAGCTCCGATTTTGTTAGAGCACATAGTCGACCCATTTTTGTTGAGGAGCCCCAATGTTTGATGAAGTGACCTTGGCGAAGTCCCGCTGATGATGAATGGCGAAGCCCCGGTTGATGATGCAAAGCAAACCTGAAGGGAATGGCGAAGCCCCAGAGTTGATGATGCGGAGCAAGCCGAAGAGAGCCCGAGAGAATAGCTTAACAAAAGCTCCGGCTTGGAGAGATTCAATGCATCCCTATTTGCGAGACGAGTCATCTTGCGGCCACGGGCGACCTCTCATTTCGAACAATGGTCAATCGGTCATTTGGACAAGACTCGGAAATGTATATGTGCGGGGCGCATTTTTCGAAGGTGGGAATGGATCCCGAGTTTGTGTATGACACTTTCGCTTTGGGTTTGACTCTTTTGGGAGAGTATAAGCATCACAAGGTGTGGAAAAGTGTATGGAAGCCTGAGACGAGAAAGACGAGTGTTTGGCTCTATTTTCCTATGATGTAGAAAAAGAAGACTTGTCGAGACATTTGAAGAATTATTTTATTCGAGAATTATATCTTGATTGCTCGCGAATGGACCTCAACTGATTGGTTTATCAAATTCCAATTATATGAGTAAACAAATAATGGCTGTTTTGATTAGAAAGTTTGGAATTGGGCTTGTCTTTAGAAGGAGTAGGATGTTCCGTTGTTGCTTCTTTGCTACTGTTCGGTGGTAATTGTGGTGCGGGCTGCCGTTGCATTGATCTCCTTCATGGGAAAAAATGAAAAATAGAAAAAGATTGGGGTGGAAGAAAAGGTGGGAATTGACTGATTATAACCCAAAGATTTTTTCATTCCTTCAAGTGAAGATTCTTTGTTCCTTTGTTCTCGCAAGCCGAGGGGAGTAGTCCACAGCGCGTGTCTCCTTGCTTTTACCGGAGTGCCGGCGAGAGGCACCTGGATGCGAAAGCCCCCAAAGGAGACTTTTGCGAGCGGTGTTTGAGGAGTCGAATGAACGAATTTCAAGAATAGGACGAGTTCCCAAACTTTTGAGAGAATATGTAATATGCTCACGTAGGATAACAAGTGACTCAAAAATCTGAATACGCATTTCTTTTAAATAATCTTTTGAGAATGCCATCCGGTAGCGGTTGTAGCTGGGTCTTTGGGTTGCGATCGACCATTGGATGATGCTTAACATGACCTCTTAAAGTGAGAGGTCATTTGGGCCATTTCTTTGAGAGGTTGGCTTGAGGGATGTGTTTGGAATTTCTAAGGTGAAGGGATTTTCTTGTTCTCGCTTCTTGAACCTCTAAGAGTGAGGTTAACTTTGATTTTGATAAGGTCAAGGGTGGTGATGGAATCCTCTAAAAGTGAGAGGATGGACTTTGGAATTGGTTTACCGGATTTGTCCAAGAGGGAATTTTGTTGCTTCTTCTCGCGAGTTTGTTGTGATTTCAAAGCAGTAACTTGATCACGATAGGACCTTCACTCGATGTCTCATTTTCACAACTTTTGGGAGGTTCACTTCGGGGTGATGAAGTTTTTTTTTTTTTTTTTTTTTTTTAAACACCCTCTTATCGAGAAAGGCCTTCGGATTTGTTTGCTCGCGATAACCCCTAGTGTATGCCTTAGGATGGTTTTACCTTTTTCCTCTTGGGTTTGGAGGTGGTCCCTTCGAGGGAGACCCTTGTATGAGTTTCTTTTGCATTCCGCCTTTCTTGAGCTTGGAGGTGATTACTTCCTTTGTGAGTCGAGGGAGCCCCTAGTATGGGCTTCTTCCTTAGGGTCTCAAAACTTGTCGATCTTGAAATGAAAGGGTATTATTTAGTGAGGATAAGGTTATGGCTTCCTATGGTGAGAGGTTTAAACTTCAATTGCTACTGGATAGCATTCTCAAAAGAGTATTTAAAATAAATGCAAACTCAATTAACCGACTTATTAAGTAAGGCAGAATATATTCGGACCATAAGAAAGATATGTGAGCATATTCAATGAAAGCTTATCGATCAAATGGAAAATCAGAGGAGACGCGAGTTTTGGGGGTTGGTGAGCCCCAAGTTGATATTCATGCAGCACTTGTGAAGGATAGGAACAACTCCTTGCATCTTCTTTAAATTGCAGTGGCGTGAGCAGCTATTTTCTGATGATGAGGAACAACGGTCTTTGTGCTTGTCTTGATCATATAGAAAGGAGGTCAAGCGGGGAAGAGTGTATTTGGGGAAGTGTATGTTTGAGAAGGTATAACGGGTATGTACAAAAAAGTATATGGTGGAGTATGGAGAGAGTGTATAAGAGAAGGGTGTATAGGGATGGTGTATATGAAGAAGGAACGGTGAGTTGTTTACTCCAATCAAAGCATTCATTCATTGTTTACTTTATTAGCCGGTGAGTTTATCAGTGAGATTAGCAACCAAGTGATAATTATAAATAAAACAATTCTTCTTGAAAGTAATGCGAGATTATGTCTCAAGTCTAGAGAGAAAAGAAAGAAAGACTCTTTTATTATTGAAGCAACTAATCTAAAGTGGACATTACATGTCAATGCCCAAAGACACACTAGAACCTACAAGACTGAATGAATCTAAATCCTTCCTTGAAGTACGAGGGCTTCTTCATCCATGAGGCCTTGGGTCTTCCCTTGGTTGATCAATCTTTGAATTGAGCGTTTCAGTTGCACACATTTGTCAGTGGTATGCCCAGCGTACTTGTGGTATCTGCAAAACTTGGATGTATCTAAGTCTTCCTTTGGGTTAGTAGGCTTGTAGTTCTCGAGTGGCTCGATCAAATTCTTTCCCACCAAAATGTCGAAGAACTCACCCACAGGCATTCCTAAGTCATCAAAATGTTCCTTGTTGATCTTCTTCTCGGGTATTGATGCCTTTAGTTGGTTGGTGGCCACAGCAGGTATCCTGAATGAGAAATTCTGATGTGTAGGACCATAAGGGGAACCATAAGCATGTGGATGATAGGGACCCCGGAATTGACGGGAGGAGGAACTCTTCTCAAGTATTCCCGAATGTAGGACAAATGATGCTTTGCTCAATTTCATGCATGTCTTTGAGGAGGTTGATCACTCCCAACCTCATGTTTGAGACTTCTTTGAGGGCTTCAATGCTTTTCTCAGAGACATGATGTGGAATGCAGAAGAACATATGGCGGAGTCAAACCAATGAGTTGAATTAGATTCATAATTAATCTTAAGGCATCTCCGAGAAAATAGTTGATCTCCACAATTTGAGAGTTTGGCCAGAGTGAAGTTGCCTACGTAACCCTTACCATTTAAGGTACGAGTCTCAGTCACCGTAGTTCGAGGGCCCCGATTGATGATACAACCAGGGTTAAGTTTAGAGAAAGAGAGAGGATGAATGTAAAAGAGTCCGTTTGGTGAAAAAAGGAGAGGAAGATGACTCGATCCTTGGTCAAATATAAGTGAGGGTGATCTAGACGAGCTAATCGGACTTGGTAAGTTGGCTTAGGTAGGCCCTAGATGGTAGTTTGATCTATATGGGTCGAGAGAGGTTTGATCTAGGTGGGTCTTTGGCTGAAGGGTGCTAGAGATAAAGGATCTAGACTATGGATGGTTTTAAGGCTAAGGGAGCAAACTGCGGATGGTTCAAGAGATAATAGGTAGAACTTTGAAGGGTCCTAACTTGAAGGATGTAGACCGTGGGTGGTCAAAGGTAGAGGAATGGACCATGGATGGTCCAAGAGACGAGGAGCGGACCGTGAAGGGTCCAAGAGAAGAGGAGCGGACCTTGAACGGTCCAAGATATGAGGAGTGGACCTTGAAGGGTCCAAGAGATGAGGAGTGGACCTTGAACGGTCCAAGAGATGAGGAGTGGACCTTGAAGGGTCCAAGATAAGAGGAGTGGACCTTGAACGGTCCAAGATAAGAGGAGTGGACCTTGAAGAGTCCAAGAGAAGAAGAGCGGACCTTGAACGGTCCAAGATATGAGGAGTGTGGACCTTGAAGGGTCCAAGAGAAGAGGAGTGGACCTTGAAGGGTCCAAGAGAAGAGGAGCGTGGACCTTGAAGGGTCCAAGAGAAGAGGAGTGGACCTTAAAGGGTCCAAGAGAAGAGGAGCGGACCTTGAAGGGTCCAAGAGAAGAAGAGCGGACCTTGAACGGTCCAAGATATGAGGAGCGGACCTTGAACGGCCCAAGATATGAGGAGTGGACCTTGAACGGTCCAAGATATGAGAAGTGGACCTTGAATGGTCCAAGATTGGGAGAGTGGACATAGTATAGGAAGAGCACCACGAAGGGTCAAAGAGTGGACCTTGAACGGTCCAAGATAGAGAGACTGATCCTAGAGCGGTCCGCAGTAGAGGGTGTGGACCTTGAAGGGTCCAAGAAGTAAAGAGCGGACCTCGGAGGGTCCTAGAAATGGAGAGTGGACCTCGGAGGGTCCTAGAAATGAGGAGTGGACCTCGGAGGGTCCTAGAAATGAGGAGTGGACTTTGAAGGGTCCAAGAAGTAAAGAGCGGACCTCGGAGGGTCCTAGAAATGGAGAGTGGACCTTGAAGGGTCCAAGAAGTAAAGAGCGGACCTCGGGGGGTCCTAGAAATGGAGAGTGGACCTTGAAGGGTCCAAGAAGTAAAGAGCGGACCTCGGGGGGTCCTAGAAATGGCGAGTGGACCTCGGAGGGTCCTAGAAATGGAGAGTGGACCTCGGAGGGTCCTAGAAATGAAGAGCGGACCTCGGAGGGTCCTAGAAATGAGGAGTGGACCTCGGAGGGTCCTAGAAATGAGGAGTGGACTTTGAAGGGTCCAAGAAGTAAAGAGCGGACCTCGGAGGGTCCTAGAAATGGAGAGTGGACCTTGAAGGGTCCAAGAAGTAAAGAGCGGACCTCGGGGGGTCCTAGAAATGGAGAGTGGACCTCGGAGGGTCCTAGAAATGAAGAGCGGACCTCGGAGGGTCCTAGAAATGAGGAGCGGACCTCGGAGGGTCCTAGAAATGAGGAGCGGACCTCGGAGGGTCCTAGAAATGAGGAGCGGATCCTAAAAATGAGGAGTAGTTAAGCATTTTATTTACAAAAAACTTTTTATAGAACCTACTCTTGGTTGGAAGGTATACCCCTTTTTCGCAACTAACTAAATGTCCTAAAGTGGTGGATCCTAACGACTAACCGTCTCATATAGACATTTAATATGATATTTATGGAAAGTACTACAGACCCATGATAGGACAAGATCAGGCATTCAAACTTTACATGGTACGTCCTTTAAAAGGAAAATCAATTTTTAGTGCCTTTAATCTCTCGATAGATCTTGACTTATCATTGATTCGTAGTGACTTAACACAAAGATCTTATTAATTGTCTACATGAAAAAGCTAGTCAAACCAACCGGTCACGGGGAGTGTACTCCTAGCAAAGTGGGTGACACAAGGGTTAGGTTTCAGGCTCCCACCGTGCAGCCGAAGCGCACTGATGAGTGGATGGCCAAGTGAGACTCGGAAGGGAGGCAACATGATCACCACACTTCCCGCACTTTGGCTTCTCCGAAGGGTTAAGGGGTAGCTGTGCAGTGTGACACGGACTCTAGTGGTAGTGTGAGGTAAAGAAGTCTAATTCTTTTTAAAGAAAAAAGAGAAAGATTTTTATTTACATGAAATGCATGCATGCAATGCAACAGTTAAGAATAGGAGAGAAAGAAAAAGGAAGTAAAACACAACACCATACAAGAAAACGAAAGTCTGACCCACTTAGTTTGAAAAAATTTCAAAACAGTCCCCAGCGGAGTCGCCACTGTGAATACCCCGTCCCGATGCAACGCGCATTCGGAAGTTTGAAATAAATAATTATAAAAAGTCGGACCGAAATAGGATATTCATTTAGTGACACTCGCTTTAAACCATATTAAAATATTAGTTTAATTTTGAGAGTCGCCACGCCACTTTGATATAGCCCAAAGCTTTGAAAAAAGGCTAAATATGTGATTGGGTTCGGGGGTCAAGTTACAACAGAAGAAGAAACGTTATCACTCCTATTGCCCGACGAATCGGTCTTTCTAGCATGTGGGGTGTTGGTTGTGTGCGGTGTTTACAGGAATAGATAGAAGAAACGGGATCATGCATAAGGAGGAGGGGAGAGAATGAATTAATTAATGATCACACCCTAGAACCTTTGAGTTAGGCCCTCGGAAGGTGCACTAATCAATGTTCATCCTTGGGGAATTGTTGATCATGGGATAATTATAACTAAGGTGGAAGGAAAGAAATAGTTCCTAGATCCATTGGGTTTCTTAGGGCGAAACCTTAGATCATCCTCGGCTATGAATAATTAAATATATTAAAACAACCCTAAATCTAGCATATATGGCATAAGCAAGAAATAAAGCAATTAAAATATACTAAGCATGCGAACAATAATAATAAAGACAATAATAAAGAACAAGAATATTAAAAAGAGAGTCTTACCAATTGTAGCAAGACTTGGGGGTCGAATCTTGGCGATTCGAGAGGAAAAAAGAAGAACTGAGGGTTAAAGCAAGTGTAGCTCGCTTCTCCCGGAGAATTTTGTGTGTCAATATGGGGAGCCGGGCACCCCTATTTATAATACCTCGGTACCTGGGCTGGGCCTCTAAAGGGTCGATCGGCTCTAGGATAGAAGGGTCGATCGGCTCTAAATAAAAGGGTCGATCGGCCAATGCACGGGCAAAGGGCCGATCGGCTCTTCCAACTGGCGTCCTTTCCAAGCTGACAGCGACGGCGCAGTACGGAAGAATTTAATGGATTAGGGTTTCCCTAGGGTTTCTAATTAATATCAACCGGGCCAGGTATTTGGACTACCTTTTTTCGGACCGGGTACTAACAGTATCAGGCTGGACTGTGCTTTGAATGATGGGTTCCTTGGCGGGCTCTTTGGCATAACTGACGTAGTAATCAAACTTGCCTGAAGGCTCCCCTAGAGTTCCGACGCTCTTGTCCCCGGTTTCATACCTTTCCTTTAATTTCTGCTGCGTGGACTTCCTCTTCTTCTTCTTTCTTGAAGGAGTGTCTTCATTAATCCATTCTTGATACTCGTATTCCAGACAATCCTCACAGTCGCATACATCATACCAGATATGGGGCTTGGGTTGAACTGGGATGGCCTCTCCGACTACTTGGTCATTGCCATTGTTGACTACCACGTTGGTGTAGCGTTGCGAGAAAGAAATTCTGATTCCTTTTTATTTTTTATGAGTCGCCACCTATATTATTTGATTGGAAACATAGAAAAACCATTTGAAAGAGATTTGAGTTCGGGGCTTAGGTTATGAAATGGGTAGGTTTAGAAGGCATCCATTTCACCCAATCCGGAGATCGGTCTTGCTAAAGAAAAGAGAGGTTTTCCAAAAGAAGAAGTAAAAAACGAATCTAAATACTACAAATAAAGGTCCATTTGACGAGGTCAAACGGAATGTAGAATCAATTGCTTCGAGACCGTCTCCATGATTTGGAGAGGCTCTAGGCCGATCCTAGATTCTATGGACTTATACCACTCTAACAATCAATTAGAAGGAAGTTTAGGAATTACCTTGCGTGAGGTGATTTGGGCAGAGTTTCGACTCAAGTTTAGAGTCGACCCTTCACACGGACGAGCTTCGCCTTGGTCCTTGGTTTGGAGATTGATGCTTGTTTATCAACAAGGTTGACAAACAAACTATGAGGTGAGTTTTAGGGTGATTTTGAGGGATTCCTTCGGGGAAAGAAAACGACGAAATGTGTGTGTTGTGTAAATTCGAGGTTTGGGATTTTCGACCTCCGACCTCCGATCCCTTGGAAGTCACCAAGTATTTATAGAGGTTGGATATGAAGAAGTGGAGAGTTAAAACCCTATCAGATGGTTCTAGAACTCCTCTCCCATTGGTTGGCCGGAGAGATAAAGTTTTATCTCGAAAAGAGGTTGAAATCGACGAGGGAAGCGTCGTGCAATCTGCGAGGGGGATATCTCGCGCGAGACACGCCATCTCGCGGCGAGATATTGCTCTGTGGACAGTTTTGTCCTTTCCTCGTTATCTCGTATGCGGTTTAGTCCCAAACTAACGGTAGTTAGTCAAAACTTAACGAAACATGACGAAATGGTGGATTTCTACTTCTTGACTCAAGCGAGACTTAGAGTGGTATAAGTATGATCCGATGTGTTCGAGAATGGGGTGTCTGAGCCCTCGGCGACAAGTCTTATGAAAGAAGTCATGTCGACGATAGAAAAGACATCATTACGAACATCGGGATGGTCGTGCCGCACGGTGCCTACGTATCTCTATCGGAGAATCGAGACCAAAACGTAGTTCGACTCCAAAACACGAAAAGGTTTGCTTTAGGTATTTTGAAAATCATTTGAAAATCGCGGAGATTTTATTTTCGAAAAGGTAAATTCATGCGAGGAATCAAATCAAGACCCAATTCGGAATATACTGCCTATCGAAGATTCGCTGCGGGCTCCGAACTGCGGGAATCATGTTAGAACATAAAGGCTCACTGTCCGGCCCTACGAGTCTGTCGGTTTTGTGACGATTCGCCTTTGGGCTCCGAATCGGGCTTTTTGTTGTTGGGGATGACGATTCACTGTTTGGGCGTTGAATCGGGCTTTTGGTTCGACGATCCACTGTGCAGGCGTTGGGCCAGGGCTTTTCGATGACGATCCACTGTTTGGGCATTGGACCGGGCTTTTGGTTTGACGATCCACCTGTTTGGGCGTTGGACCGAACTTTTGGTTTGACGATCCACCTGTTTGGGCGTTGGACCGAGCTTTTGGTTTGACGATCCACCTGTTTGGGCGTTGGACCGAGCTTTTTCTGATGACGATCCACCTGTCTGGGCGTTGGACCGGGCTTTTTCTTTGATGATTCACCTTTCTGGGCTCTGAATCATGTGGATTGAGTTGATTTTTGGACCACTCGGTTCTCGGGCGGCCCCAGTGCCGTACCGGGCGATTGTGCGGGCGTCACGTTTGGCTCGTTCCGTGACTTGCGGTGCCGGTTTTTCCACGTTTCCCTGCTAGTTTATCATTTCCAAGGGTAAATGTGTCAAAATTTTGAACTTTGACGTTGCGTAGACGCTTATTGTCGAGGACAATTTTGTCCTTTTCCAGAAGGTTTATCTCGCCGCGAGATATGATATACCGCGCGAGATATCTACTGTCGGGGCATATAAACAGCAGCTCTTGTTTATTTTGAAAACATCTTTTCCAAAATTCCCTCCCTAGCTCAAGCCAAGGTCGCTTTCTTTGCAATTTTCTCGTGGATTTGATTGGTGATTCTCCCCCTAATCCATTCTCAATCCCTCCTCCCTCCATAATCGATGGCTCAAGAACAAAGGAACCCGATTTTGGGGAGCTATTTGCTAGGGAAGGACTATCCCCGCGATGATCTCACCTTCGATAGGCACGCCCACATCTCTACCGCTGTCAGGAGGGCTTGGTAAGAACTCTATCTTCACCTCTTGTTTCTTGTATTGCTTTGATTTGAATCCCCTTTCCCTTGAATTCAAAACTCCCTCAATGGCCTTTTGTTCATGTTTGTGCTTAGAGCTAGGTTCCCCTTGCATGCTTTAATTTTGTGCATTTCTTCGGATGCTTGTTGTTGCATTGTGTGCGTATGAGCCTCCTACACATCATGGATTGTAGGAGAGGTTGATTCGGATTATGATTGACATCCTTGGGCAAGCTTTTCTTGTACGCACGCCAAGTGTTCGATGAAATGCCCCAATGAAAAATTTCTTCTATTTCATTGATTTCTTGATTTGGAATGATTTCTAATGTTGCCCTCTCTGTTTTTCCTCTGTTTTGCGATCGTACAAGCCAATTAAGAGCTGTCGGGGAGTCAGAAAATGGCTAAGGCGGTGTGGGACAAGATCAAGGATCTTGACGGCGTCAGAGCTAGGGTGGCCCAAACGGGTTTGTTGACTTTCATTGACAATCTCCGGGAATAAGGCGGACTCCCCAAGTTCTCCCGGGCTATTCGGGAGAGGTGGTGGGACACTACCCACACCGTTCACTTGCGCTTCGGGAAGCGACTATGACTCAGGCCGATTTTCTTGCTATCACGGGGTTAGAGTTCATTGGCGATCCCGCCGAAGTTTCCGAATTATAAGCTGCGAGTCCGGCGGCGTGGAGCGGTTGATTGGTTTCCCCCTAACAAGGTTAAGGGGTATCTTTGCTTGAGTTGACACCCCTCCGGCGTCGAGATTGAGGACTACTCGGAGAAGCCGAATGTGAATATTGATCGGTTGGTGAGGGTGCCCTCTGGTATATCCTTTACGAGACTATTTTTGCGAACCATTCTTCTACGGCCCGTCTTTCTTTGTTACGCTTGTTGGTTGATCTGGATGAAGTGAGCGGCTATGATTGGGGCTCGGCGGGGCTAGCCTCTTGCTACCATGCCATGGATGAGGCATGTAGGAATACCAAGGACTCTCTGTCGGGGTATTCTTATGCACAGGAGGTATGCTCTACGATTTTGTTTACGCTCTTCGTCTGTATGCTCTATCGAGTTTTATGCGAGTTTGATCTGCTTTCTTGTGCGAGATATGGGGCTCTGCTTGTCTTTGGGGCTGTACGGGTTTGAGTTGGAGAGCCGGACCCGTTGTTCCCGGATATCGGGAGGTGGAGCCACCCGAATCGGGTGTTGATGAGGAGGAGGACCGGGATTGGACTCGACGGTGGCGGAGGCGCGGGCCATGTTGGATACCTTCGAGTATGAGAGGTTGGGCCTATATCCTTGGACCTGTTGGAGGCTGGAGGTGCATCGAGCTTGGGATGCTACCGGGATGCGAGAGGATCTTGGCATCTTTAGAGGGAGATACCATGTACCTTGGTGAGCGGGTCTTCCCACGGCATGAGCGGGGGTAGAGAAGCGTATAGGGTGCCGGCGGATCCGCCGAGAGTCGATGTATCCCACCCACTCTATTCCGGAGGATGATTATGCTAGTCTTACGGTAGGGGATGTGGCGACGGCTTGCGTGTCATCCCGGGGCTTCTTATGCGGAGTTTACGCCTCGGTTGATGGGTCCCCTCACGGTGGGGATAGGCGATCACATGCTCGTGGCTCCGCCTGCGCTACGCTTCGGGTTCTTGACCCCTAGCACTTCCTCTCGGGCTACGGTTCTCTGCCTTTTGCCCCGGACTACGGCCCTTTGAGCTACACGTATATGATGGGGAGCATGCCGATGATGGGGCACATCCCGTCTCTGATCGGATTCCCGAGGGTTACCGCCTCCCGGTGATGTCTCTTCGGTATGTTTACATTTGTCTTGTTTCTCGTATTCGTCCATATAAGTGTATATGTCCGACTTCATACGAGCATCTTCTTTTCTTTGATTTTTAGGTCACCATATCCGCGGCCGATTACAACCGTGGAGCGACCAAGATGGCTGGGTTGATGGCTTTGGTGTCGGACTGTCAGAGGTACATTCGAAAGCTTCTTCGGCGGCCTCGACGGTGGCCTCGGCTATGACCCCTACTTGCGGAGCCAAGAGGTCGAGGAGGGATGGTAGCCCCGTGGAGGTGATGGCGGAGGTGCGGCGGCTCGGCGACTTGATGGCGTGATCCCCTCCCTTTCTCTCTTTATTTGATGATTTGATGATACGTACATATTGGCCGTGTGGGCCCGGACAATTTTTTTCTTTTAAATTTTTGTTAGGAACAAGTACGTAGCACAAACAATGGTTTTTTTTTCTTAGCCCCTAATCCTAGGTCTAATTAGTTTAATTAACTTTCTCGATTTTCCATGTGCTTTTCGGGAATGGGAATGGCCGATAGGCCGCAATTTTGAGCCTGCGTATGGTGTTTTATTGCATGTTATGAATTGTACACGCGGGTTTTCGAGACTTGCTTCGTCAAGTCGGGGCTAGATGCTTGTTTGAGTAGAGCTGCTTTGCTTTGCCGTAGGGATATCTCGCGCGAGATAAGGTGTCTCGCACGAGACACGCTACCCAGCGAGAAATCTCTTCCTTTTCGAACAGGATTTTGACAGGTTTTCCCTATAAAATCACCACTGTAGTCCGGCCGAGATAACTCATTCTAGCTTTTCAAACTCTAGAGATATCTGTTAGGGTGAAACTCTTGTCTTCTTTTTCAACCACAGTGATCCATGGCTTCAAGGAGATTGCCCCAGCGTCCATGATTGTCGATGATTTTTCTTTGTCCTCTGAAGTGATTGCCTCTTTCAAGCAAGCATCAAGGGATTTTGTAAGGTCGTTTCGCAACCGGTCTCGCAATAAGTTTATCGCGAGAATTCGGATTTAGAATTCTTTTCACTTTAAAGAACCTCCAACCGGATTGGAAGTTATTGCGGGGTCTTTGCTCGATTTTGGGATCCCTCTATTCATCTTTTCAATTTTTCTTTGAATGAGATGGTGCCTACAGTGGAGGAATTCGCCATTATCTTGGATATGCCTTTGGTAGCGAGATTCTTTGTTCCTAAGTATCATAGGAATCATTCGGAGGCTTTGAGCGAATTGTTAGGGATCCCCCTTGATACTTGCTATGAGTTGGTTCACCGCAAGTGGGTTGATTGCTCCTCTTTCCGGGACGCTTCGGCGGTGATTCGATGATGATGCTTTTCATGTCCATAAGCGGAACTTTACGGCTCTTTCTCTTTTCGGAGATGTTTTGTTTACGTGTAGGGACGGCTTGGTCGATTCCCAGCGGGTGGAAGTTGTTACGCGAGGCTAGGAAACGTTCTAGGAACATTATTCCGCTAATCTTGGGTGAGACCCTTCATGGTCTTGATGATTTGCATAGAATTTGGCGTCATGACTCAAGGGAGTCCCCTCTGTTGACTATTTGGCTTAGGGAGCATCTCAAGTTGATAGGTCCCCCATTGGAATATTCTCCTTTTACATATCATACACGAAAGTTGTTGATCAAAGATCTTTCGGCGGATGAATGGGGTGAGTTGATTGCGAAGACCGAAGCGCGATATTCTCTGGTGTCCACCTTATTGGAGGTTGAACAAGTATGTTGCCAATACCAAGGGTTTTGACGGGGTTGTTCTTAGGGTTTGCGAGATTCCTCCTTCTACTTTCCCAGCGGGTGCTCAGTCGGTTTGGTCGGCGACGGGACACTTATCTTTTCGAAGGAGCTTCTCGTGTAGTGTCTTATATTGGTGTAGAGTTTGCGCGAGTGCTAGCTCAAGCATGGGGTGTAGGAACTAATCGGGACCGTTGGTCGAACCTTCGGACTTTTAATGCAAGCATCTTCTGTCGACAAATATTTGGATTGGTTCCTCCATACCGGTCATCCTAGTGCGAGAGAAGATTGATGACTTGCGGCTTTATTGCTAAGAGATTCTTTTGTAGCTAGCGGTATCTTGCGAAGGAGCGAGGCTCGGTGCGATCCTGCTAATGTGCGGCTGATCCTACTCGGGATTTTCTTGATGGGGATTGGTACGAGAGGCGAGGCAAGGGAATGCACGGAAAGACGCAAGCTTTGGATAGGCCCCATGTCTTCAAGAGATTGTCGGAATCCGTCTTTGATCATCTCGAGGGATGTTCTGCTTTGAGAGGCTCAAAGCGCAAGGAGGATCACGGCGACGGTGGAGACCATGTCCGCCGGCCAACCAAGTCAATGAAAGGCTAGATCTTTAGGAGTACCAAGAGATTGCTTTGATAGATCAATTGTTTACGCTTTATTAGTATTATTTTTTCAAGTTTGTTAGCTTAGCAAATTAGTCGTTGTGGTTAGGATTTCCCTATTATCATTAATGAAATGCATTCGATTAATAAAAGGGACAACTTTGATTTATTTATTTGATTAGACCGAACCCGAAGGCTGCCTACGTTCCTCTTTTACAGCAATTAAACAAGAGGCTCAGGTCTAACGTAGTTCACTTTTGAGAAAAGGACAAAATATGGCTCTAGGCCGTAGAGTAATCTCGCGCGAGATAAGGCCCTTTTTTTTTTTTTTTTTTTTTTTTTTTATGCACACCCTTTTTTTTGCCTAGACCGCCCCTTCGGGTTTTCAATCTAGCGGGCTTCTTTTCTTGTGCTAGCTCTAATTTTTGCCTAGGTCGTCCTTTAGGGATTTTCAACCTAGCGAGCGATTTCTTTTAAGGAGGCCAAGTCACGCGAAGTACTTCTTGAGCTTGTCCATGTTGGCCGGCCGGTAGTTGATCTCCGTCTAAGTCTACCGGTGAAGGGCTCCCCGAGAGAATATCTTCTTCACAATGTAGGGTCCTATCCATCTTGGTCCCCACTTGCCTAACGGGTTGAAAGGTCAGGGACGATGCTCACGGAGCACCGGGTCGCCTACTACGATGTTCCTTGTCTTGACCTTTTTGTTGAAAGCTCTTGCCATTCTTCTTTGGTAAGCTTGAGTGTGTTCGTTTGCTTTCAACCTTCTTTCGTCCAACGGGGCTAGCTCTTCGTATACGCTTTCTAGCCGATCGACTTCATTCACTTGGTTTTCTAGGAGAACCCTTAGTGATGGTATTTCCAATTCTATCGGTAAGACGGCCTCCATCCCGAATGTGAGGGCGTAGGGAGTTTCCCACAGGCTGTTCGGGTGAAGTGCGGTACCCCATAGTGCGAATGGTAGCTTGTCGGGCAGTCTTTTCCAGTGGCTTGCCATTTTCGATGATAGTCTCGATTGTTTTGTTCGCGGCTTCAAGCTGCTCCGTTTGTTTGAGGCCTATAAGGAGATGACTTGTGTCTCGTGATTTTGTACTCGGTCGTAGGCGATCGGTTTCCTTTTCGAAGTGTGACCCATTATCGGATATCATCTCTTGTGGAACCCCATATCGGCGAGATGATGTTGTGCTTGATGAATCTGCAGCCTTTACGGCATTCGAGAACTTTGTAGGAGGCGGCCTCGACCCATTTAGTGAAATAGTCGATGGCTACTAGGACGAACTTGATGTCAGTTGGCTCTGCGGGTGTGATCTTTCCAATCACGTCTATTCCCCATGTAGAGAACGGCCAAGGTGAAGTCATTGGATACGGCAAGGAAGGCGGTGCATCTTTGAAGATTGGCGTGTATCGACACTTGTGGCACTTCTTGACCATTTTGGTACGGTCGGCTTCCATGGTCGGCCAAAAGTACCCTTGTCGATGATCTTTTTGGCGAGCATGTTTCCGCTCATGTGGGTTCCACATATGCCTTGATGAACATGGTCCATTATTTCTGGGCCTCTTCCTCGGTGGCGCAAGGAGGTTTCCTTGGGAATGTTTCTTGAATAAACGGCCGGCGGTGATGACGTAATTGGCGGCCAACCTCTTAAGGGCAATGCGAGTCTTGGTCTGTCTCGGGTGGTATGGTTCCATCTAGGATGAAATACCAAATGTCGTGGTACCATGGTTTCCCTTCGGAGTTTTCAACGGCGGCACCTTTGGATAACCATTTGTCTTTGCGGTCGTGAAGATCTATAACGGCGCGGTATGCGGGAGTTGCACGCCGTGTTATCTTGAAGGGTTTAGCTTGCTTTTCCTTTAGGGATTTCGACCAAAGAAGCAAGTGTGGCTAATGCGTCCATAAATCGATTTTTGTCTGCGGGAGATAGTGGAATGAGACATCTTGAAATTGATGCGCCAATTCTTGGAGGTGGGCCTTTGTATCTTTGAAGGGTTGGATCTTGGACCCTCCACTTCTTTAATGTACGATTGATGATCAATTGGGAATCCCGAATACCTCGAGTTCGATCACGTTGCGTTCTAGGGCTGCCTCGAAGCCCCGCTATGCAAGCCTCGTGATTCTGCGGTATTGTTGGTGGCGTCAAAGTCAAGGCGTCTTGCTAGTGGAGTGTAGATGTCGTTAGGGTCCACCAATAACATTCCGATGCCAAACCCTCTCTTGTTGGCTGCGCCATCGAAAAATAATTGCCACTTATTTTCTTCTATGCTTAGGATGTCCTCATCGGGAATCGCGGGTCTTCCCCCTTCACTTCGTCGCAAGGAAATTCGGCCAGCGATCTGCGAATACACTCCCTCGACGGATTTACGAGTGACGTAAGTGATATCATACCCGCGAGCATGAAGTACCATTTGGCTAGTCTCGAAGACAAATTTGATTTGTCTAGGATATATTTCGGTGGATCCATCTTTGCGATGAGACGGGTGGAAAGGCTTCCATATAGTGCTTTAACCTTTGTGATACCCAGGACGAGAGCGGCGCATGACTTGTCGAGTGGAGAGTAGTTGATTTCCTTTGCCTTGGAATCTGCGGGCGACAAAGTAGATGGCATTTTACGTGTGCGAGGCATTTGTTCTTGAGCAAGCATAGCCCCTAATGCGTTGTACGTGATTGTGAGGTATAACTTCAAGGGCTTCTCCTTGTGTGGTGGAACCGGGATAGGTGGGGAAGTCAAGTAGTGCTTAACTTCCTCGAATGCTTCTTGACATTCTTCGGTCCACTCTTGAGGTGCGTTTTCTTAAGCGGCTTAAAGATGGGGTCGCACATTGTAGTCAGTTGATTAATGAATCGGCGATATATTGGAGTCTGCCCATGAATCCCTTTACTTCTTTACGTGTCGGGGGTGGAGGCATGTACGTGATGGCCTTTATCTTGGCGGGATGCGCTTCTATGCCGCGTTACGTGACCATGTATCCCAAGACTTTCCCTTTGACTACTCCGAATGAGCATTTGGCGGGGTTGAGTCTCATTTTGTCTTTGTCTCGGTCGATTGAAGAATTTTACGAGATCTACGAAGTGTTGGCCATCTGTCCCCTTCGAGTGGATAATCATGTCGTCCACATACACCTCTATTTCTTTATGGATCATGTCGTGGAATAGTGTCGTGGCTTGCTCTACGATAGGTAGCCCCGGCGTTCTTGAGACCAAACGGCATGGCCGTGTAGCGAACGTTCCCCGAGGTGTGGTGAATCTTTGTTTTGTCTTTGGTCCTCTTACGCCGTGAGGATTTGGTTATACCACTGCGAACCGTCGACGAATGAGCGGACCTCGTATCTTCTTTGTGGCATCGACCAACATGTCTATGTTTGGTAGCGGGAAGTCATCTTTAGGGGATGCCTTGTTCAAGTCTACGAAATCAACACGGACTCGTATTTTCCCGTTCGACTTGGCTACTTGCCTTTGTGTTTGCTAACCATTAGGATATTCAATCACTTTGATGAACCCTACATTCAAGAGTTTCATGATTTCTTCTTTCACTTGCATTGACCATTAGGCTTGATTCTACGTAGTTTACGCTTGGCGGCTTGGCGTTGGGTAGCGGTGGTATCTTGTGTTCTACAAGCGGCGATTCAACCCGAGGCATATCTTTGTAGGACCAAGCGAATACGTCGACATATTCTACGAGGAGCTGGGTCAAGGTTTCTCTGTCTTCCCCCTTGAAGAAGTTTGCCGATCTTTGTTTCTCTGGGGTCTTCCGTTGTCCCAAGATTAACCGTTTGCATTTCCTCGTCGTCGCGGGGCCATTCTTTCCACAACGACCTACTTGCTTAGCTAATTCTTTTAAGATTTGTTCGTTATCTTGATCTATCTCATCGTATGATTCATTATTAACGTGTTCGTTATATTGATTATTATTAGTTAATTCATCATTTACGATGTTAGCAATCTCGGGGTACTCGGAAAGATCAAAGTTTTCATTAAGGAAGTAAGGGAATACATGTTCGGCCACCGCCTCGATTTCCTCTTGAGTGAGTTCATCGGAGGTGGAGCACACTTCTAATGTAAAAGTTGTAGGGCCTATCTTCTGCGAGGGTGGGGAGTGCAACCAAGCTCTTTGATCATGAAGTCTTCATCAACAAGCTGGTCCTCCGGTGACGTGCCGGTTTAGAATTGGCTTATCACATTTACGTATTAGTCTTGTGTAGTCGGTAGTTGGAGCGTCCCCCTTGGATATTGCATGAATGCATTTGTCTTCTAACCGGCACGGAGTCTTGGGCTGTCGTAGCATGTCTTCTCCCAACACAAAGTCCCATTCGCTTGTCATTTACGCCTTCGTGCCCCACAAATCATTAGGGATCGGTGGGACGGATTACATTTCATACGGAGAAGCATCGCGATCAGAAGATTTCAAAGCCCGGTTGGCGCTTTCCTTTATCATCGGTCCATGGTTACGAAAAGATAAAGTAGGGAATACTTTCCCCTTCTCGAACAAAGTAGCCATTGAGTGTCCTTCGATATGGTTTGAGGTTGCAATCCTTGAACTTTGGGTCATTGCGGTCTTTGTACGAGGTTCCTTCCCACTTGATTTGAGTGAAGCCCCACTCTTCTATGTCATCTTCATCGTGGATGGAGATGTCGTATCCTAGTCCATGCTTTGTGTGAGGCGGGGGACCGGTGGTGGTTCCGTTATTCCTTGTAAGTGCTTTCCAAGCCCCAATCCAGGGAAAGTACCCTTTTGCTAGCATCATTCTCCAGGACGGGAAGGCTTAGGAAAACCTAAGTGCCTTTGAGTAGTCGTTTTCGTTGCAAGTGTCTATGACATTCACGGTGCTTTCTTTCTCGATCTCAAAACCCTTGAACGGGAAATCGAAGTGCTATGTTGTACTTCGAGGATAGGACTAGCGGTGACCATCTCTCCGTGTATGGTGACTATAGTGTTGTTGTGTACGAACTTGATGCATTGGTGCGAGGAGGAGGGCACACCCCCATGTCGTGTAGCCAAGGGCGACCAAGTAGCAAATTGAAGGATGCAGGGATGTCGATGACTTGAAATTCGATGCTCATAGTGACTTGCCCCATTTCTACGGGTATCTGGCCCGATCCCAGAGCGGTTCTAGCGGTACAATCGTACCCCCTTACGGTATGCCGGATGGCTTGAGGTCTTTGTGGGTGAGGCCTAATGATGATAAGGCTTTCTTCGGGAGGACATTGATTGCGAGAACCATTGTCGACCAAAATGCGTGGCATTCGGTACCCATTCACCTTAGAAGTTATGTAAAGGGCCTCATGATGATTGTTCCCATAGGATGGGAGGTCCAAGTCGGTGAAAGTGATGACGTTGCCAAGCGCACTTGGCCAATCATTTGAGTGAGCTCTTCGGGTGTTGCTTACGAGGAAATGGTCATTTGAGCCAATGCCTTTTTCAACATCTCACGGTGCTTGTGAGATGCTCCTATGAGATCCCAAAGAGATATTTGCTTGTGTCTTTTTCAATTGAGTTAAGAGGGTCCTCAGGCTCACTTGGCGATGAGGCTTTAGCTTGTTTTGGAGGATTTTCATCCCTTGGGTCTTTGTTGGTGATCACACGACCGGATCGTGTGAGTAGGTTGGCTTGTTTTAGACCCTTTTTCCTTTTGCTCTAAGATTTCCTCCCAAGACATCATATAACGAAAGAAGATTCATTAAATTCAAGAGGGCTCTCGTCCACAATTGTGGCTAGGCGAGTAGGGTCCTCGAAGCTACTTTCTATCTCTATTAAATTGACCTCATTGTTTGGCAAAGGATTAGTAACAACATTTGGTAACCCTATCTCTTTATCGTCAAACAAATCTTGGATGACGTCTTTCAAGTGGAAGCAAGAGTTGGTGTCGTGACCGGTGAAGTTGTGGTACTTGCGAGAAGAGATGATGAGCATGGTTGGTGGGGAGATCTTTCTTTGGAGGTCCGCCTTCTCTTGGTTTGATTTTCCCATTCTTGACAAGTACTTCGAAGAGTTCTTCTTGGGTGATTCCTTCAAGCTTGTCATAATGCCTATCTTTCTTCTTCTTTTGTGGTGGAGGTACCGCGAGTACTTACCATTTCCGGGATGATTGAAGACAATGGCATTGACGGATGCATCCTTGGGATTGGAGGAGGAAGAAGAGCTCTTGTTGTAGCGGAATCCACTTTCTTTCTTGGCTTCCCTTTTACGTTTGATGAGGTCATCTAACCGTATGCCCGACTTGTGAAGTTCGGCGAAGCTAGGAAAGTAGTTGCCGGCTAGCTTGTCTTGATATTCCTCTCTAAGGCCTTTGTATGAGGATGTGAATTTGCTCGTCTAGGTTGGGCCTATCAACGATTTCGGTTAGCTTGGTTCTCCACCTTTTGACAAAATGCGCTGAAGGACTCGTTCGGTTCTTTGCTTGGTTTGCTCAAGATCCCTTCTAGTGGTGCGATAAGTGGAGTTGTCCTCGTATTGCTTTTGGAAGGTACAACTAGCAAGTGGCCGAGTCTAGTCTTGTTGAGAGTGGGAGGGTCATATACCAATCTCTAGCGGCACCATCGAGAGTTTGTGGAAAGCATTGGGCTAACGAGGTTGTCATCAACACCCATAGGTAGCATGGCCCAAGAGTAGGTCTCCAAATGTGATTTGGGACAGGTGGTGCCATTGAATTTTGCAATGTCGGGCGTCTTGTACTTTCTAGGGAGCTTTGACATAGGCGACGAAGGGTATCGTAATCAATGGAGAGCGTGGCTCCCTTACTCACATCAAGGGATGCAAGTTTCTTTTCTAGCATGGCCATGGTAAGGGGTTCATTCTTGCTTTCCCCCTTGCTTTCTTTCTTGGATGTGCGGCTTTCATTGTCGGATGAGGAAGATGATGAGCTAGACTCGTACCTCTTTTTCTTGCCTTTGCTTTTGCGGCGACCCTTGGCCCTTTTAGTGTATGACTCCTCTTCTCAGGAGGAAGAGTCATTTTCTTCTTCTTTTCTTTGTTGGCTAGTGCAGCCCTAAGCTCTTGAATTTCTTCCACGAGTGTGGATTTGGGAAGCTTGCACTTCTAGGCGATCATTGGCTTCTTCCGAGAAGTTTGTGGTTGTTTTCGGACGGGGTCTCATTTCCCGGAATGTTGTCGATGTCGAGACATTGTGTTGGGAGTCTTGGAGTTGAGTAGCCGGAAGCGACGGAAGATATGCGAGATATCGGGATCTAGCCCCAACGAGTCGGAAGCGAGGCTTAAACGGCTCGAGGCTCAAATTCAGCGAGACGAAGCATTATCTCGTGCGAGATTAGTAATCCCGCGCGAGATAATCACACGGAAGAGTCGATTTTTATTTAGCCCTAATTTTTGGTCGGAACGGAAAGTCCGTTTTGAGGGGTTTCTAAGGCCTTTATCGAGAACCTAACGACTAAGCAATCAATCCGATTTTTGTAAAGCAAAGCCATGTAAGATTGTTTTTGAAGGATTATATGCACATTTTTTTTTTGAAGGGACATCAGAAAGGGACTTCCGAAGGGACTTTTTCGAAGGGACTTTTCGAAGGGACTTTTTCCGAATCCTTTCTCATTGTCAATTTTACATGGCTTTGTTTTGATCAAAAACAAGAAAAGATCACCGAGTCAAAACCGACCGGTCACGGAGTGATCCTAAAAGTCAATCTACATGAGAATGTGGCGATGCGGGAGCTGGAAGGCTAGGCTCCCGCGATATGACAATCTAAGTGGATTGAATACGCGGAGTGGGATTGTCCAACTTCGGAGAGACCGGCGACTAGGTGGTTACCGTCATCCGTCCTTAGTGTGGGTCCCGGGTTTATAGAGGGTATGTAGTGCAATGACAGGTTATATATGAGTGCGCGTGTGTGATAGTCAATCTATGTGATAGAGTAAAATAGGAAGTTTTTTGAAAGTCAAAAGAGAAAACAGAGATAGTGGCCGCACCAAGTGGTTGCCTACGTTTCTCCCAATTTAGGAAGACTCGGGCCGTCGTAGTTCCACATAAAGAGAGATAAAGAGAGATAAATAATTTAATTTACAACTCCCGAATCCCCAATGGACCGGACTTTAATTAAATAAAACCCAATCACACGCGGTTCATAAATAATAATCAATTATTTAAGGAAAATAAAGGTCAGAGTTCTACATCTTAAGGGAGGCCTTAAGATGCGAGAACTCTGCCGATAATGAATCACAGGATCCCCCTTGCGTGTTCGACCCTCGTCTTGGACCACGGGATGAACAGGAGAAACCAGAAAACAACCAGATTGCCGAAGCCATATCTCGCGCGAGATATGATATCTCGCCGCGAGATAAGCTTCATCTGAGAGCAAAAAATTCAAATTTTACTAATTTCTTTTTGAAAACCTCTCTTTTAATTTTGACGCAAGTTTAAGCCTCTTAATTTTCGGTCCCAGCGGAGTCGCCACTTTGTAGCGTTGCGAGAAAGAAATTCGATTCCTTTTTATTTTTATGAGTCGCCACCTATATTATTTGATTGGAAACATAGAAAAACCATTTGAAAGAGATTTGAGTTCGGGGCTTAGGTTATGAAATGGGTAGGTTTAGAAGGCATCCATTTCACCCAATCCGGAGATCGGTCTTGCTAAAGAAAAGAGAGGTTTTCCAAAAGAAGAAGTAAAAAACGAATCTAAATACTACAAATAAAGGTCCATTTGACGAGGTCAAACGGAATGTAGAATCGATTACTTCGAGACCGTCTCCATGATTTGGAGAGGCTCTAGGCCGATCCTAGATTCTATGGACTTATACGACTCTAACAATCAATTAGAAGGAGGTTTAGGAATTACCTTGCGTGAGGTGATTTGGGCAGAGTTTCGACTCAAGTTTAGAGTCGACCCTTCACACGGACAGAGCTTCGCCTTGGTCCTTGGTTTGGAGATTGATGCTTGTTTATCAACAAGGTTGACAAACAAACTATGAGGTGAGTTTTTAGGGTGATTTTGAGGGATTCCTTCAAGGAAAGAAAACGACAAAATGTGTGTGTTGTGTAAATTCGAGGTTTGGGATTTTCGACCTCCGACCTCTGATCCCTTGGAAGTCACCAAGTATTTATAGAGGTTGGATATGAAGAAGTGGAGAGTTAAAACCCTATCAGATGGTTCTAGAACTCCTCTCCCATTGGTTGGCCGGAGAGATAAAGTTTTATCTCGAAAAGAGGTTGAAATCGACGAGGGAAGCTGTCTGCCCTGCAATCACGAGAGGGGGATATCTCGCGCGAGACACGCCATCTCGCGGCGAGATATTGCTCCTGTGGACAGTTTTGTCCTTTCCTCGTTATCTCGTATGCAGTTTAGTCCCAAACTAACGGTAGTTAGTCAAAACTTAACAAAACATGACGAAATGGTGGATTTCTACTTCTTGACTCAAAGCGAGACTTAGAGTGGTATAAGTATGATCCGATGTGTTCAGAATGGGGTGTCTACAGTTGGCCATTTTGACACTGGAAAACTGAGACTCGAAGATTTTGACGGATTACTTGAGATCTTTGTGCCGACAAACTGCTGTACCGGTGTTTTCACCCAATTCTTTCTCACTGCGGGAAAGGGATAGGAAAGGTTTAGACTCGGGGTAGGTGTTTAGGCTGAAGGCTCAAGCAATATGCAAATTAGGAATCTTCCAGTTTACTTAAAACAGTGTCTTTTATTAATTTCTATTTGGTTGGAAAAGGGGATTTGCCCTTCTTTTTCGCAACTACTCTAGATCCTGAATCAGTGGGTTCCGTCACTACGTCTATAAGCCCCTCGTATTCCACCTGTATTTCGACCTCCCAGGGTGGACATTCCCGGGTGAGGGTCCTATAGGGAACGCGGATCCCACCGACCGAGAGAGAAGAACGCTCCTAACGGGTCTAGCGGGTCATAGGAACTTTTAACGCACGAGCGATGCGAATTATAGTCAAGGCAATACCAGGAAAGTCTCGTCTTTCAGCCTTGATAGAATTTCGGCAGAATTTCGCTTACGCGACTGACGTTTTGACTTTTCGGTAATGTCCGAGAAGATAATAGGCATGGGTCGGGCGGTAAAAGCCGGATGACACAGTGTCACATTGAACTTCGTTGCATACGCCGTGCGTGAGTCAAAATCGAAGTCAATGCCGGGTCAAGATCTTGCCAATTTTTCCTTGTCGGAATTTTGGCAGAGCTTCGCTTGAGTGAAAGATCTTTGGATTTTTTTGGCAAAGACTCGGTATCGACTCTTACGCATTCCGTGCAGGTCAAGGTCAAAGTCAATGTCGGAGTCAAGGTTCTACCAATTTTTCCTTGTCGGAATTTTGGCAGAGTTTCGCTTGAGCGAAGGACCTTGACTTCCGTTATGGACTAAGGCTTGACCTTTACGGGGATATGCAACTGGGCTATATGACATGGACTAGACCAAAAACCAACCAAAAAAATCACGGTTTTTTTGAAAAGTGTGACACGGACTGTGCATTGGTCGACACTGGCTGCCATGGAAAGTTTGGGATGATTCCGTGCGCGCCCGGGAGCATCGTAAGGTCAGTCCGTGACCTGCAGGCGTGGTGATAAACCATCCCGGGTTTAAAGGGACGTGCGTGCAAAGTGTACAGGATATATAAGGTGCGCATAGTGTGCGGTCTCATAAAAATGTTCCTTTTTGAGTTAAAACAGAGATTTTCATAAATGTGTTTTAAAGGAATGATTTTGGGACTGGGAAAATGCAACAGCTTTTAAAGCACGTAAATTTGCCTGGAGCCCCAGTCTTGGGCTCGAATAGCCCCAAGTGCTATAAGGCCGCCAGATTAACCGCAGTTTTTCCTGGTGGAATTGCCACTGAGGCCGTCCGGTCAGAATCCAAGGAGGATTGAGTCGTACGACTGCATGGATCAATTTTCCAGGTTCCACTCCTTTGCTACTTCGGGTTGTTTCCCGTTCAAAGTATGTACAAATCCCAAGATGCAAATGATGCAATGCAAGGCAAAGAAAGCAAGCAAAATAAACGGAATCCGCGATGGGAGTCTAACCCGCTCAAAGGGAAAAGCTTTCTTTTACTTTTTTTTTTTTTCGAAAAGTGATACCGGTACGTGGGATTGTTAAACCACCGTTTATCCCAAGCCCCGGGTTAGGGAGCGATACAGGAAGGTTAGTGGTTTCCACCTATATACCAGGTATCGTTTATTTAAAAATGAAAGCTTTTCTCCTTTGGGATGTCCCCAGCGGAGTCGCCAAACTGTGAATGTGTGCCCAAATTTTGTGGATTCACGCGAGTTTGAAGACATCCGGTTTAATTTGAAAAACGGAGTCGCCACGCCATTTTGATTTCCTCAAAACTTTGAAAAAAAGGATTTATGGGTTCGGAGGTTAAGTTACCCCTTGGGAAGAACGGATCGTCGTTCACCCAAGGTGCCTTGCCGTAGCAAGTCTCCCTAGATTCCGTTTATCTTGCTTGCTTGCGTGCTTTCTTGTGTGCATGTGTTTGAATAAAAGGGGAGGGAATGTCCCAAGTTGTCTTCCGGACGTACAAACCATTTATTGGTTGTCGCTCGGGATTTCTTGGATTTTATGTATTCGGGATTTTGATCCCGTCCTCACTTTGGACTTGTGATCATCGCATTTTGACCTCGGGACTTGCGTGATCGAGAGAAGGACTCTCTTTTATAGTCCAAAAATGAGGTTCTTTAGGAAGGAATGTCCTTAGCCCATCAATCCTACACCTTAAAACGATCGAGCTCATATAGTTGCTTCGTGCTCGTCTTAAGTGATAATTGGAGATATAGGGTTCAAGGTTGTCCCTTTCTAAAGAGATTGTGGAACCTTTAATGGAAGAAACGATGTAAAGATAGGATCTTTACACCGGTCCGTTCCAAGGTTGCTAATGGGGACATGGGGGAATGCATGTAAAAATGACATTTTTAGTGAAAAGATGACATTTTTGGGTTGCAAAGGATGCATTTTGGTTTAAAGAAGTGATCTTTATGCAAAGGATGCATTTTTATGAGGAAAATAGGGTTTAATATGCAAAGGATGCATAAAGATTGTATTTTGAAAGCAAAGGATGCTAAGTTCATGCAAAGAGATGATTTTTAATGCAAAGGATGCATGTAAATGGGTTTTAGGTGCAAAGGATGCCCCTTTATTATAAAGACATGATTTTTATATGCAAATGATGCATTTTGGATGTAAAGATTGCATTTTTATGAGCAAATGATGCATAAAGATGATATTTTTATTGTAAAAAGGGGGGTTTTTAGGTGCAAATGATGCACCTTTGATTCAAAGATTACATTTTTAATAGCAAGTGATGCCCATTTCATGCAAAGGGGAAAGGGGGGTATGATAAAGATATGATCTTTAATGATAACTACCAAGTTTCAAGCAAGATAATGACAATATATGAATGCAATGAGCAATTTAAATCACATAGAGCAAATAAAATGCAAGGTTAAGGGAGTGAGAGGTTACCAATGGTGGTGGCCTCTTCTCCTTTGGGTTGAGCTAGGTGGAAGGACCAACTTTGGGATCTTTAAGGAGGAGGGAGGTGGCTTCTTGGCACTCTTCACCTTCTTGGAATTTCGCAGCAGTGTTTGGAGAGCTTTTTGGGACTGAATATGGTGTGTTGTTTGTTTTTGTCTTGCTAAAATGGGAAGAGGAGGGCTCTATTTATAGGCAGTCTGGATAAGGCTAATGAAGCCGTGCGGTCAGAGGTCCTTGGCTAATGCAGCCGTGCGGCATTATCCACAATGACTCAGCATGTTTCTAGAATCATGCAAGGTGGCAATTCTAGAAGGTTTTTGTAATTAAGAAAAACGTGTTTCTTAATTACTAAGCCTTCCCTTCAGCCCTTAAGAGGTTTAGAACAGTTCCGGAATTGTTCCGAAACTCTAGGAAAGTCCGGGGAATTACCGGGAAATTTACCGGAATTGCCGGAAAAATTAACCGGAAGGCATGAGCCAGATTTGGGTACTTACAAATCCTCCTCAGACTCACTGTCAACAATTTCTTCAAACACAATCTCCTCTATTCTTGGTTCACCCATCTGAACAAACTGAACCACTCTAGCATAGCTCCAACTTGGTGCGACATTTCTGACCTCAACACCCAAACTAATCTCGCCGACGACATCATGATCGGAACTCACATGTTCAAGTTCTCGCATACTAACCACCTCCCTTTCTCGCATATTCTCTGAACCGACCAATGTGGCCTCAGGTACTTCACTAGCCACTTCAAAAATCCCAACCTCAACATTATCCGGGGTTTCGCTTGCCCCAACGACAATCATTGTCGTGCCATTTTTCATACTCTCAGTCATCACCCATTCAATCTCGGAATCGATCTCCTCAATCACGTTTATCCTCAATTGGCGAGAATCAAACTTTGTTGTTAATGAGCTGGTAGATGCCCCCTTGGCCTTCATCATTTCCTTCTTCTTTCTCACCACTGTAATTGCCTCACTTTTTATGCAGCCCACACCCCTGGAAGTCGGATACTTCACCCTTTGATGCGGGATGGACAACACCATTTCAAAGCTTAACATGAAAGGAATCCCGAAAATTGCATTATAGGGGGAAACTAAGTCAATCACCATAAACTCTACATTCTCGCTTCTCGCCATTTCACCCTCGTGCGATGATGTCCACCCGAAAAAGATTTTCCTCTTTTGAAAATCAAAACACGGAGACGGAGTCGCCACGCCATTTTTATTTTAAGGGCCAAAACTTTGAAAAATGCCCGAAATGAGAGATTTGGGTTCGGAGGTCACGTTACACTCCGGGAAGAACGTTAGGGTTCACCCGGAATGCCTCGTAAAACGAGTCTTCCAAGCTTAAAAACTATTTGTGTGTGTGTGTGTGTGTGTGAGTGTGTTTCTTTGGCCAAAATAAATTCAAACTGAGAAAACTAAAAATTGAAAACTCTTTATAAGGCATTAAAATAGTCCCATGATTTTTGGTATGATTTTAGGGTTGAGTTTTGGTACTCAAAAGATTCCTTGAAGTTGAAAATCAATTCTGCCAGAATGAAAAAGGCAGTTGATTTTAAATTGAATTTAAGAGCTTTAGAACTTCAAAATATGGGGAAAGTCCGAGAATGAAAGTTGTTCAAAACATCTTAAATAAGGTGACTGAAAAAGACCTTTTCATTTGGAGATGATTGATGGACCAAAACCTTCTGGAAATCACAGATATGAAATCTGGATTGCCAGAGACTGATAAACTGAATTTTGGAAAATAATTTGAAAAAGGGAGTTATACTCACGCGAAAAATAAAGTAAAAATATGTCTGGAATTATACGGATGTTGGCTACAAAAAGTATTTTGTAGTCAACACCCAATTCCAAGTTCTTCTGTGTCCAAAAAATTAGACAATGGACTGATGTCTTAGAACAATGCTACTGGACAGCAAGATGTTCTTGAAGGAAAATATGATTTTAAAGGGGGTTTTGCATCCATGCTTGTCCCCATTTCCTTAGGCTTTGATTAGTGATCACTAGACATTTTAGTGGTGATCTACTATATCAAGCCATCCTTAGGGTACATTAGGACTTAAAGCACTTCATTTGCTTAGGAAGGGGAATTTTAACTCTGAAATCAAGA
>JAFEMH010007201.1:0-98707 GCA_022495995.1 Adenophora triphylla var. japonica | reverse complement strand
GTAATAATTTAGGATTTTATTTACTGTTTGTTTGTTTTTTTATGCACTCTCTTTTTTTTGGAATGTAATAATTTAGGATTTTATTTTATGAATGCAATGCAATATGAATGCGATGTTGCATGAGCCTTGGTTTTTTTTTGCAAGGGTGTTTTGGTATATGGAGGTGGTTTGGGGAGGTTTTTTTTTGCACGGGTTTCGAGCATAGGGACGGAATATTCCTCTTTTGGTGTAGCGGCTTAATTTATTTGCAAAAAATTTTTTTGGGGAAAAGCAATCCCATCCCAGCGCGGATCAGGGAATTTGCATCTGAGCGAGTGTCCTTTAATTTTTGGTCAGGACCCCGGAATGCTTGCTTTATTTCAAATTCAAATATCCTCTTGAACCTCCGAGTAGCTTGACCATTTTCGGGAGAAAGAGAGAAAAACCATGGAAATGGCCAAAAATTCTCCAAAAATTGTCCAAGAAAGGCAAATGTTGTTCTTTGAAAAGTTCCAAGGAGTGGTGTAGGGAGATCATGCACGAGAGAAGATCATTCTTTGAAGAAAGGTACAAAGATACGATGCTTGTGGTCTCTCGAAGAATTGGTTCGGATTATGACCTCTTAAGAGCTTCTTCTTCGTTTTGGGATACTAGAAGGCATGTCTTTTGCCTTTCCTTCAACGAGATTGTTCCATTGTGGAAGAATTTCGGGCCTTGCTTGGAGGTCCGGAGGTGGAAGAGATAGCAATTCCCTTTGTCGGAGGAGCTTAACTTTTGTTGACAAGTTGTGCAACCTTCTTCATCTTTCCCGGAGGAAGCACGAGGCATGATCCGCGGTCCCGACCATTTTGATATTTCCGGTCTTCCCAGAAACGGATTTAGGGGCTTAGGCTTGGTGGATGACGCCTATTGGGATGCCTTTGCACTTTGCATGTTCGGCGCTTTGTTCATGGTTATTCCTTCGAGTTTGCCATCGATCTCTCTTTGGATGTTGTCGTCCATTTGTCGCACAGGCGAGAGATGTCGTTCCTTTGATTCTTGGGGAGACTTTTCATGCTCTCGGCCAGTTAGCTACGGACGGCGGTACATGCGCGGGCGGCCCGTTTCTGCTTGACCACAGTGGGCGATGGAGCGTTTGGGGGTTCTTCGGGAAACCTGCGTATGATCGAGGCCTTGGACTTTTGCCGAGGAGAGGTGTTGATGTAGATTTTGATGATCGGGGCTCGTGGGAGCGTTGGATGGCGGGTCGCCCGGGCTGAAGATATCAGATGGTTTGGTGCCTCATTGGCGGGTGGAGACTCGCGAGTGCTTCGGGACGGGTCCCGTGGTTATGCTTAGGGGCTTTCTCGGTCCGGTTTCTACATTAGGCTCTGGTCACTTAGGCGGTTTGGCTTGGAAGCGGAGTTCCTTTGGAGGGCTTTGATGATGTAGCCGCGGGGTGGTGGCTCTGTTTCCATGGATGATCCTCGGTGTTTCCATTTCTTTCCCAGTATGGAGAGTACGATGCCTTTCCTCCTCGGGTCATTTCTCGAGCGTCAGAGACCGGTGTTCACGACCACTTGGTACTGGATTGGTGAGGGGCATGCGGGAGAGACTCGGGTGGCTATTTTTGAGACGGCGTGAGGCATTATGTAGGTGCGGAGGACCGGGCTGTTTACGAGAGGAGGAGGGCGAGGCGGGCCAACCCTCGTGAGCAGGAGCGGAGACAGCGTGGCGATTATGAGGCTTACGTCGAGACGGGAGAGGAGGGCTCCTATGTTACCGGCTAGGTTACGGGAGATGAGGGATGACGCTAGGGCTACTAAGGCCACGACGGAGGCCGGTTTGATAGACCCTGTTCCTATACGAGCTTGGTAGGAGGAATACTGAGCATTTTAAGGTTCGAGAGAGAAAGACTCGGAGGGGGAAGAAGAAGGGAGAGACCGGTCTGAGTGGCTTGGAGTGACTACGAGGTTTCCAAGTATCCCTTTCTTGCCATGACAGACACATTAGTTTGATTATGTATCTTAGTTTTCCTTTAGCGGGTTGCCGGTTGTAGGAATGAATCGGGCTTAGACTCATCAAAGAGCTTTTAACTTGTAATGAATATTTGAATTGCTTTAGAGTTTTGAGACGCTTTTCATGGTACGATCAATTGTATTGATGCCAAAGTATGGCTTTTATTTGTGCTTTAGGCAGAACCGTTTCAGTGCCTACGTTCCCCTCATTTTGAGGAGCTCGGGTCTTCGTAGTTCAAGCTGGTGAACTCTTTTTGTTTTTTTTTTTTGTTTTTTTTTGGTGCAACCTGTTTTTACCTAGGCCGCCCTTTTCGGGTTTCTAACCTAGTTGGGTATTACTCTTTTAGCACTCTTTTTTTTTTGTTTTTTTTTTTTTTTGTTTGTTTTTTGGTGCAACCTGTTTTTACCTAGGCCGCCCTTTTCGGGTTTCTAACCTAGTTGGGTATTACTCTTTTAGCACTCTCTTTTTTTTTTTTTTTTTTTTTTTTGTTTTTTTTTTTTTTTTTTTTTTTTACGCGTAGTATCTGCGCGGCTTGTCACCATTCTTTGGGTGTACAAAGGGATTCCCGTCGAGGTCACGCAAGTTGCATGGCTCCTCAGGAGAAGATCTTACGGGACGACATATGGCCCGACCCATACGGGCTCCCATTTGCCGAGAGGGTTGATACGGAGGGGGCTTTTCTTTTAGAACGAGATCACCTTCTCGGATCTCCCGATGCTTTACTTTCTTGTCGAAGGCTCTGGCCATTCTTCCTTGGTAGGCAGGATGTGTTCCATGGCCTTCGGTCGGCGTTCGTCCGGTAGGGCCGATTCATCATGGCGACTGCGGAGCCATTCGACCTCGTTGATTTGGCTTTCCGGCG
The DNA here is from genome assembly GCA_022495995.1 of Adenophora triphylla var. japonica. Classification (NCBI taxonomy): domain Eukaryota; kingdom Viridiplantae; phylum Streptophyta; class Magnoliopsida; order Asterales; family Campanulaceae; genus Adenophora; species Adenophora triphylla. The sequence goes on along the minus strand of JAFEMH010007201.1, from coordinate 95,868 downwards.
GTATACGGAGCGAGGGTATTTCCGGCTCGATTGGGAGTACGGCTTCCATTCCGTATGTGAGGGCAAAAGGTGTTTCCCCGGTTGCCGTTCGGCGATGTTACGTAGCCCCGAGTGCCGGGTGTAACTTCTCGGGCCAATCTCTACCTTGGACGGACCATTTTCCGGATGATATTTTCCGAGTCTTGTTTCTTTGCTTCGACGGCTCCGTTGGTTTGGGGCTGTAGGGAGATGACTTGTGACGGGTTATTCGGAATTCCGCCGGCAACTTTGTCACATTCCCCTTCGAAGTGGGATCCATTATACGAAATGATTTCGGGCAACCCGTATCGGCACATGATGTTTTCTTTGATGAAGAGGGCGACTTTCTTTGAATTGAGGATTTTGTAGGACTTGGCTTCAACCCACTTGGTGAAATAATCCACGGCTACCGGGACGAACTTCGTGGCCGTTCTTGCTGATGGTGTGATTTTGCCTATGACATCAATTCCCCAAGTGACGAATGGCCAAGGGGGTTGTCATGCGGTATAACTCGTGAGGAGGCAAGTGATTAAGATTTGAGTATCGGCGACATTTGTCGCGGCTTTTGACAAAGCTGGATGCGGTCGGCTTCCATGGTGATCCAAAATACCCCATTCTCGGTATGATTTGCATCGAGCTCGAGCATTCATGTGAGGGCGCGAGTACCACCATGTATTTCTTTCATGAGTTCGGTAGCCTCTTGTTTGCTTGATACATCGCGGGAGGGGGCCTTGATAACGTTTTTTGTATAACATGTTTCCCAAAGGACATAATGGGAGGCGAGCCGCTTCGAGTGAGAGACTTTTTGCTTTGATTCCTTCTTTATATTCCCCATCTTCGTTTTTGAAAGAGGCCTCGCCATCCTTAGTCTTGGTAAATGCGAGTGTACCGGGGATCATTGATCGGTTCGGCTTCCGCTTCAATTTCGAAGCAATAGGCGGGGTTTTCTCTTCTCCCGACTACGAATGGTTTAAAGACTTTCCTTCGGGTATTTCGACAAGAGAGGCTAGTGTAGCCGCAGAGCATCTCGCGAACTGTTTCGGTCTCTTGCGAGGTAATGAAAGCCGATTTCTTTGAATTGAGTTATTAACTCTTCCATGTAAGCATGATACTTACGCAAACCGGATCCACGGTCTTCCATTTGTTAGAGACCTGATTGATGATGAGGGCGAGTCACCGTACACCTCCAATTCCTTGATATTTCTTTCAAGGGCGGCTTCCAACCCGGCTATGCAAGCTTCATATTCGGCGTTGTTGGTGACTTCGAAGTTCGGCCTTGCTTGCTATGGGGGTGTGTTCGTCGGTAGGATCGACCGTAAGCATTCCTATCCCGTTCCCCCTTTTGTTTGACGCCCGTCGAAGAAGAGTTGCCGGCGATTTTCTCCTTCTAGAGCGAAGATTCCATCATCGGGAAATTGAGGTTCGAGTCCTCGGGACTCATCACTTGGGAAATCGGCCGGATGTTACGCCATTATGCGTCCTTTTATGGATTTCCTTGAAACATAAGCGATGTCATATTCGGCCAAAAAGAACGACCATTTTGCCAATCTCATGGAGATGGAAGGTTTGTCGAACAGATATTTGATGGGGTCTATCCTTGAAACAAGATGTATCGGGTGAGGCGCATGTAGTGTTTCAATTTTCCCACTACCCGGACCAAACTGCGCAAGTCTTCTCGCATAGCGAGTAATTGAGTTCGCTTCCTTGGAGCTTTACGCTACGAAATAGATGGCGTTTTCGACTTTGGAATCTTTTTTCTCTTGAGCTAGCATAGCCCCGATTGTCTTGTATCCTCAGTGACAGGTTAGATATAGCAAGAGTGGCTTTTGCCGATGTGGTGGGCGAGAGAATCGGGGATTCACGAGGTATGCCTTAATCTGTTCAAAGGCAAGGCGACATTACAGGGTCCATTACGTGTAGGCATTCTTTTTCATCAACTTGAAGATTGGCTCGCAGATCGAGGTCGGCGATTTACAAAGCGGCTTATGTATTGCGGTCTTCCCATGAAGGATTTCACTTACGTCGGTGTCCGTGGTGGCTTCATTTCAACTATCGCCTTGATTTTCGGGGGATCTACTTCGATTCCCCGTTACTGTCACCATATATCCTAGTACCTTGCCTCGTCTTACACCGAAGGTGCACTTGGCTGGATTCGGTCTCATCTTTGTGGTCTCGGAGGCGGCCGAAGAATTTTCTCAAATCAACAAAGTGCGGCCATCGATCCTACGGAATGTATTATCATGTCGTCCACATAGACCTCAATTTCTTTGTGGATCATGTCATGGAGCAGTGTAGGCGCCCTGCAGTACGTAGCCCCGGCATTCTTTAGTCCGAATGGCAATGACCGTGTAGCATTATGTGCCCCAAGGGGTTGTGAAGGCTGTTTTGGCTTGGTCTTCTTACGCCATTTTGATTTGGTTGTGGCCGGCAAAACCATCGACGAAAGATTTGACTTCGTGGTTGGCCGTGGAATCTACCAAGATGTCGATGTTTGGCGAAATCGTCTTTTGGGCGGCTTTGTTCAAGTCTCTCAAGTCTACGCGGCATCGGATCTTTCCGTTGGCTTTGGTCACCGTCACTATGTTGGACGGACCATGTTGGGTATTCAATGACCACGATGAACCACTTACTGAGCATCTTTTCTATTTCCTCTTTCACTTGTAAGGACCATTCGGGCTTAATTCTTCTTAGCTTCACCTTTGCTGGCTTGACTTAGGTCGAGCGGTATTCGGTGCTCAACTATGGAAGGATCGAGGCCTGGCATATCTTTATAGGACCATGCGAACACATCCACGAATTCTTTTAAGCGGCTCGATTAGTGGCAACCCTTTCAGTCCCTTCGAAGAAACTACCAATCTGCGTCTCTTTAGGCTCTTCCGCAGTTCCCAAATTCACACTTGTCAAAATCTCTTCGGCGGCTTGGGCTCGATTTTCCTCTTTCAGGACAACCCGCTTAAAGATTTCTTTGATATATTGTTCATTTAATGTAATACCGCCTCTTCATCTAGTGAATCGTTATTAAGCTTGTTTTTAGATTATTAGTTAATTCATCATTAGTTAAAGTGGCAATTAAGGGATACTCGAAAGGTTCATCATTTCATTGAAGACGAAGGGGAATACAACGTTGGCTACGAGACTCGTAGTCTTCGGGCGTGAGGCGCGTCGGACGACTTCCGAGAGACTCGAACTCAACAATGAGAGACTCGGAGGACTTTACAAAGGTTGACACGAAAGGACGGGGGACCAATCCAAGCTTGGTGATCATTTCCTCCTTGGTCGCGGACGGGCACGAGAGAGTTTCCCAATTCTTTAGCGGCATCGGCTGTTGGTGGCTTCACAACTCGGGAAAGGCATGGTCTCTGTGCTCCCTCTTCGATCGTTGCTATCGTCTCTTTGTGCGAGCCGAGAATCAGCTTGTGTTTGGCATCCGAAAACCGAGCATGTGGATGTAGGGATCTTCCTCAGTGCAGGGACTTCCGTTTCGTCACAATCCGATCGCTCAATCCAGGATGTAAGGACGCATTGCGTCTCGGTGAGCGGCTAGAAAAATCTCATGTCCCATACTCGAGCGGAAAGGCTTGGCGAGGTAGTTCGACAAGGAGGACGTCCCACACGACGTTCATAGATTCGAGCCGAGTGCATCGGTGTTTGGCCGACTTTTATCATGAAAACCTCCTCGCTCGGCGAGGCCAAGGAATGGGTTTGCGGAATGCGACAAATCGTGATTGAGGGCCAGGGGACTTGTGTGCTCAGATTACGGCGGTGTTCGGCATTCCCTTCGATACGCCTCCAAGTGTTGGAAATAGCAATTGAATTTGACGAATCGAACTTCTTGGAGTCCGCTCGCTTGAGTGTGTCGACATAGTTGGCATGCTTTGGATTCCAAAGGATGCTTTGGCGAGACTTGCCTCTTGAAGGATGTAGCCCGGTGTTTGGCTGTGGGCGTTCTTGGCTATTGTTTCGGCTTCGTTCCCTATGAGGAAACCGTCACCCCTTATGACTTCGAGGTCTCCTGCGGTTGATGAATTTGACGCATTGGTGGAGAGTGGAGGCTATGGCTTTCATGTGATGCAACCAAGGGCGCCCTAGTAGAGTTTGTGAACTCGGAGGGGATATCCATTACATGGAACTGCGGGCACCATTTGGGTTTCGTACCGAGTTCCGCAGTCACCGTCCCAGAATGGGACGAGACGATCCGTCGTAGGCTTTGACGGTCCGGGTAGATGGGATCACGCGCCTTTCATTTATGCGGAGGGCCCTCATCATGCGCCGAGGGAAGGACATTTACCGATGATCCATTGTCCACTAATACCCCAGGGAGTGACATGGTGTTGAGCCGAATAGTGATGTACAAAGCTTCATTGTGTTGGGAGACATCTCTTGGCAAGTCTTCATCGCGAAGGTGATCATACTCCCATATAGATGAGGATCATAGATTTGGTCCTTGTCTCGGGATGGAGAGTCATCAAGCCGGTCACTTCGTGCCTTTTTCTTGCGAGGCAGAGTCTTTGCCGAAGCCCTGGGTTATCTTGATGCCTTTTGTGGCGGTTGCCATCTCCGGTCAACATGTTGATTGAGTGGGAGCGCCAGGAGCCAGCGTCGGTTTTTCTTCATCGGTGGATACTCGGGAGCCGGACAAAGGCGAACCTTGGCCGACCCCGAGGGGGTTGGGCTTCGTTGCCGGTACTCGAGTATCAGAAGGTCTCAATTCCGTCGTTGGCAAGGCTTTTCTCGCTCTTTTATCCCTTTTTGCTTTGGGGAAGACTGGACTGGAGTAGAGTACATAATAATCAAATCCCCGAGATGGCTCCCCGAGCGTTCCCACATTGTTATCACCGGCCTCGAATCTCTCCTTCAATTTTTCTTTGGGAGGAAATTTTCTTTTTCTTAGGAGGACGGTCCTCGTGTATCCAATCCTGATAGTCCCTTTCAAGGCAATCGGGACGATCCACAAATATCCCACCAAATGTGTTCTACGGTGGTGGCGGATTTGGGACCTCGAGGTTGGCGGTCTTTGGAAGGACTTTGAGTGGAACCGGTCCGGGGATCTCGCTGCTTGGACTCGTCGGTAGCGAGTGATTGGACTCGCCGGATAATGAGAGATATTGAGGTCAGGGGAACGGGCATATGTTTGTCCTTCAAGGTAGCCCCGGTCGGTTGGGATATTATTAGGTCCCAAAGTGGCGCGTGGCCTCTTCAATCCAGGCTCGCCGTCGTTTCCGGGCGTTCTTCCGTGGATTTGATGGCCGACCATATTTCTTTAACTGTTCCCGATTTTCATCACTCAGGTGATATTTGTGGGACCATCACTTTGAGAGGGGACAGCGACGGTATACCGAACTCTTTCGTCCCCGACTCCGCTGTTTGGGGGCCGGTTGCCCGTAAGTCGGCGGGCGGGAGTCCGGCGGTGGAAATATAGGACTCTTTGGGGTAGCATCTTGATGTATCCGGGACTATTAAGAAGAGGAGGAGAACCTTCTTGTCTTTGCGGTAAAGGTGCCATCGGAATTGAGACCGATAGTCAAACCATGACTTGCGACTACCCCCAGTAGGTCATCAATTTGGGCCTCTGCGTCGAAGTCTCATTTGTTCTACCAACTGGATCCACACGTCTGTCCGAGGGATTTTGGAGGACGGAGCAACGTTATCCCTATCATTACCGGCTGATGCGAGACATTACGAAACCCGGAGTTGGAATAAACGGCGAAGGCGATGACGCTACTGGACTCTTCCCAATCTGGATCAAACGGTGACCCGGTGCCCGAAACCAAGCTTTGTGCGGAGGCTGCGGAAAGGACACGAAGGTTCGATGTGCAGGAATGGAAGGAGGGTAGGTGTTTGGGCTTTTGGCTCATGCAACATGCGATTATTTGTTCACGTTTACTTAAAACATGTTTTATTAACCTAATCGGTTGGAAAAAGATTGCTCTTCTTTTCGCAAACTACTCGATTCTGGATCGGTGGGCCCCGTCACTACGTCTATAAGCCCTCGTATTCCACTGTATTTCGACCTCCCGGGGTGGACGGCCCAGGGCGAGGGTCTATAGGGCAAGCGGGTCCCACCGACCGAAAGAAAAACGATCCTAGAAGTCGGCGGGTAATCGAGTCTTAACGAGCATTCGATGTAAATTACGGACAAAGCCGAGCGTCGAGTCAAGATCGTGTCCGAGAGCTCGACGAAAAGTCGGCATGATTTGACCGATAAATGTCCGCAATTGATCTTGACTTGTCGTCGGTTAAGCCGTAATTAGGCATGGAATAACCGTTAATCCTTGATGACTCGGTGTCAATGCCGGGAGTCGAGTGTATAATTTGTGCCAATGTCGAGCCGAAGTCAAGGCGCCGGTCAATATCTTGGTCAAAGTCTCGCGGCGGAAAACCGGCGAGAACTTCGGCGATTAGCGACTGATTAGGGACCCGAGAGATATTGAGTCGGTATGCCGACAAAGGCTTGAAAGGAAAGGTCTATACACGGACAGGGCATGACACAGACCAGACTAAAAACCAACCGGGTCTCGGACAAAGTGTGTCACGGACAAGTGCATGGTCGACACGAGGCTCCATGGGATGTTTGGGTAGTCCTGTGCTCATCCGAGAGGCGTAATAAGACCAAACGGACCGCGACAAGGATTTCCCCGGGTTAAGGACGTAGTGTGCAGTGTACGGTCACGTGCGCGTAGTGTGCAAGCAGTCTATATTCTTTTTCTGAGTAAAATAGAGATTTTTTTTTTGTGTCTTAAAAATATGATGCATGATTTTTTTGGAAATTTTCTTTTTTTTTTGAATTTTTTTTTTATGAGCACATAAGCACGTAAGCATGAAAATTCCGACAGTTAGGGACATTATTCCGACAGTCAAAATTTTGACTTTCTCCGAGGCGGCCAAAACAACATGAAAACTGTGCAAAAATCAACACACACACGAAAATGATTTTCGAAACCGGGACGGAAGCTTGACCCTCAAAAGCTTTTTTTTTTTTTGAAAACGGTGATACCGGTACGTGGGATTGTTAGACCACAATTTATCCCCGACTCGTGTTAGGAGGCGATAACGGGAAATTTAATGGTTTCCACCAATATACCGAATACCATTTTTTATTAAAAAGCTTAGTCCCCAGCGGAGTCGCCACTGTAACGATGTGTTGCCTTTTTCGCGGGAAAAATTCGATTTTTGCGTTTCTTTGAAAAAACCAAATAAAACCGGAAAAAACGGAGTCGCCACGCCATTTTAATTTTGAAGGGCAAAACTTTGAAAAAAGCCCGAGATCAGAGATTTAGGTTCGGAGGTCATGTTACGCGTCGGGAAGGACGTTAGTGTGCACCCGACGCGCCTCGTAAAAACGAGTCTTCCAAGCTGAAAATCATTTGTGTGTGTGTGTGTGTGTATTTTGGCCAAAATAAGTTGAAACTGGAAAAAGTAAAAATTGGGATGTCCTTTTAAGACTTTAAACTGATCCCATGATTTTTTGGAGAATTTTTGGTTTGAGATTTGGTACTCAAAAAACCTTTTGAAGTTGAGAAGTCACTTCTGCCAGAAGAAAATAGCAGCAGACACCTGATTTTGAAATGGATTCAAGGGTCCTAAAACTTCATAATCTGGATGAACTCAGAGAATGAAAGTTTCTCTAGACTCCTTGAATAAACTTTGTGTGAAAGAAATTTCCATTTTGGAGAAGATTTGAGGGGTCAAAACCTTCTGGAAACCTCAGATATGAGATCTGGATTCCCAGAAGCTGATGAACTAGCCTCTGAAAGAAAAATTGAAAAGAGGAGTTTTACTCACCCTAAAAATAAGGTAAAAATATGTCTGGAAAGCTCTGGATGTTGGCTACAAAAAGTGTGTTGCAGTCAACGCCAAATTCCAAGTTCATCTGTGTCCAAAAATTAAGACCATGGACTGAGGTCTGAGAAAATTTGCTACTGGACAGCAACTTCTCAAGAAAGAAAATATGATTTTAAGGGGTTTTGCATCCATGCTTGTCCCCATTTCCCTAGGTTTTGGTTAGTGATCACTAGACATTTTAGTGGTGAATCAACTATACCAAACCATCCTTGGGGTACATTAGGACTAAGCATTTCATTTGCTTGGGGAGGGGGATTTTACCCTTTGAAATCAAGATTTAGTGCTTGAAAATGGTTTTTTAGGGTTTTGAAAGTGCATTTTTGCAAGTAAGAAAGAAAAGCTTTGAAAATAATGTTGATCTTTGTAGAAGATCATCCATGGAGATGGTCTTCCATGGTGATCTTCTTAGATCTAGAGAAAGAAGATGAAAGAACTACATTTTGTAGTTTGAAGATGCATGCATGGATGAGATTTAGGGTTAGGAAGAGGAGGGTTTACCAATCTTCCTTGTGTTCTTGAGTGTTTGGCTTGAGTGTATGAGTGTTTAGGGCTTTAATATGAGAGTGAGTGGATGAGTATGAGTTGGGAAAGATTGGAAAGAAAAAGGTGACAATTCTTGAGAATTCTCACTGTTTTCTCTCTATATTTCGCCAGAACTTCGTTGCTATTGTGTTCTTCCTCTTCATTTTTGTGACTGGAGGGCTCAATTTATAGCCCTCCTGAAAATGCAAAGGTATCCGCGCGGACAAGGTCAGTAGGCGTGCACTGTTCATTAATTACAGCTCCAGCCTTAGACAGGAAGAATAAAAATTCAAAAAAACCAAATTAACAGCCAGTTTTTGTGTTTCCAGCCTTTCTATTTATGGTTTTATTCTTTTGTTTTGCTTTTTAAGATGCTTTTCTTGGTTTAACTTCATTTGGCAATGCCCATTCTACCCTCCCTTTGTTAGAAATGTTAGGATAGTTAGGAATTGTTAGAAATGTTATAACTTTCGTTAATTTTATAACGAAAATTCTAACAAGCTCAAATTGGAGCACTTACAACGTGTAAAGGCGCGTTTGGGTTTGGCTCTTCATCTCAATAAATCTAAAATTGTTGGTTTGGGACCCAATCCTGCTTCACAAGATTTTAGGGGAAACTAGTTTCTTCTTAAGTTATAGAAAGTCCTGTTTTATAAATTGTTCTTAAATATTCACTAACTACTAGCAAGTAGAAAAAAAGTGGACTTTTTATAATTTATGGAGAAACTAGTTTCTTCCAAAACTTGCTCATCCTGCTTTTAACTCGGGCATCCTTACTCGTAATTTTTTTTATGAATTTGTTACATTATCACTTTATATACTCTGATTTTTTTAAAGTGAAATTATATTTTGGTCATAATGTACTCATCGAACTAATATTTTTTAAAATATTTTCACTAAATTTTCATAATTTTCAAAATGGGTTCACTCTTTTAACAAATTTGTTAAAATTTTAAAAAAAATTAGCCAATTAACTAATGTTTATTTAGATTTTTCAATCAATATATTAACATTATTGACATATATGATAAAACAATACAAATTAATTAATGTAAAATGTTATAAACACATAATTTATAGAAAATATGACAAATTAATTTTCCTAAAAATCATTTACCCTAGATTGTATTTAACGAAACTTGTCATATGAGGCCATTCGATTCAATTTCGTTAGATTTTATAGCGAACTTGTCGACAAAGTAAGCATATTTTGAAAAATTTAGAAGTTCAGTGATAACACTTTGAAAAATAAAATGATAACATTTTGAAAAAAACTAAAGTTCAGTAACTAAAATATGGTTTTTGCCTTCTATAAATCTCTAACAACTTTTTCCCTCACACTCATAAACCTGTTTAAAAACTTTTTAAAAATATTTTTAAAAATAATTGGCATTAGTTTTATTTAAATAAAATTAAAAAAATTAACATGTATTTGAAACAAATGAAGTACTCCCTCCGTCCCTAAATGTTTGTCTCATTTGACTTTTTTGTTGAACTTTGACCACAAATTTATGAGAGATTAATCATGTTCATAAAATTCTAAAAGTTGTTGTTGTTAATATTATTAATGGTGAATTAATTGAAATTTTTAGAATTTCATGAACATAATTAAATTGTCATATATTTGTGGTCAAAGTTCAACTAAAAAGTCAAATGGGACAAACATTTAGAAACGGAGGAAATACTTTTTTTTAAACAAGTTTTTAAATAAAAAAAATCAAAATATGTGTCAGACATAAACCGGTTGATATGTAATCAAACGGTAAAATTTCCATCGAAATAGTCCTAGTTGTCATGCCAACTGCTAACCCCCATTGGCTTTACCAATTCATATTTGGAAAAATTCCCCTAACACCCCCTTGCCCAGATTTTATTCCATTTAAAGAAAATATTTTTGTAAATCTCAATTAGGGAGTTCTCTTAATATCATAATTCCACGTACACCCCTCGTTCAAATTCAAGACACACACGCACACACACACATACTCTCTTTCACTTTCTCTTTCTCTCTCTAACTTTCCCCTTTCACCTTCGTCTCCGGCGTCGCCCTTTCACCTTCGTCGCCATCGTCACCCTTTCACCTTCGTCGCCGGCGTCTGCTTTTCTGGATCTTCTCCGATTCCGACACACACACATACTCTCTCTCTCTCTCTCTCTAACTCTTTTCCCCTTTCACCTTGTTCATCGGCGTCGCCCTTTTACCTTCGTCTCCATCGTCGCCCTTTCACCTTCGTCGCCGGCGTACGCTCTCGGATCTTCTCGATTCGACACACACACACATACTCCCCCAGGATCTTCTCCGATTCCGTCTGCTTTTGAAGGTATGTTAATCAATGATCTAAGCATGATTAATTTCACAATATAACCATAAATGTTCTGTTTGTAAGCCATATTTTTCTGTTATGCTATTAAATAAATGTCTTCTGATGTTTTTGCATCTCTGCTACCTGGCTCCGATTTCAGTTGGCAGTAACAATTCTGTTGGTCACTGGAGGTAACAACTGTTAATATTCACATTTCCATTTTATATTTCTTGCAGGCCAAAGATGTGTTCTCAAGATGGATCACCATTGCGTATGGGTGGTCAATTGTGTCTGGTATTTGGTTTTCTTTTGGTCAATTGTGTCTGGTATTTGGTTTTGATTCAAGAAAATGAGGAAGTGAAAATGGTGAGGCTCGGATTCAGCTCAAGAAGCAAAGTGAAAACGAGGTTTTTGAAAAAGTTAGATTAGGTAGAGAGAGAAGATAGTAGTGAAAATAGCTTTGGTTGACTGGACTTGATAAAACTTTTGATGATTCTTGAGCATTTTCTTAGACTGTTGTTCTTTGTACGTTTAGGGAAGGAATTCAATTTTCATGTTCAAATAGGTCTTATAACTAACTTATAAGACTTTTTAAAAAGTCTTATATGTTACTTATAAGACTTTTTTAAAACACAATTTTCAATGTTCAAATAGGTCTTATAACTAACTTATAAGACTTTTTAAAAAGTCTTATATGTTACTTATAAGACTTATTAAAAAGTCTTATAAGTTACTACTTATAAGACTTTTTTACAACACAGTTTTCAATGTTCAAATAGGTCTTATAACTAACTTATAAGACTTTTTTAAAAAGTCTTATAAGTAACTTATAAGACTTATAAGTAACTTATAAGACTTATAAGTAACTTATAAGACTTTTTAAAAAGTCTTATAAGTTACTTATAAGACTATTTAAAAAGTCTTATATGTAAGACTATTTAAAAAGTCTTATATGTTACATATAATACTTATTAATAAGTCTTATAAGTAAATTATAAGACTTTTTTAATAAGTCTTATAAGTAAAAATACTTATTAAAAAAAGTCTTATAAGTTACTACTTATAAGACTTTTTTACAACATAGTTTTCAATGTTCAAATATGTCTTATAAGTAACTTATAAGACTTTTAAAAAAGTCTTATAAGTTACTTATAAGACTTTTTTAATAAGTCTTATAAATAAAAAGACTTATTAAAAAGTCTTATATGTTACTTATAAGACTTTTTTAAAAAGTCATAATATGTTACTTATAAGACTTTTTTAAAAAGTCTTATAAGTTTATAAGTCAATTATAAGATTAATTCGTTGTTATTATGAGAGTAATTCGTTGTTATTATTGAAAATTTTGATTTTTTTGATTGAAATTTTTTGATTTTTTTGGTTGAAAATTTTGTATTATAAGTCAATAATGATCCATGATCCTAATATATGTGAATAAGAACATGAAAAAATAATGTTAGTAAGTGGAGTTTGATTTCAGGGGCACTATTGTATTTTAACCCTTTTACTTTGATTGAATGGTGAAATTTTATTGGCAGAGTTGACAAGAGTCTAATAGTCTTAAAAAAACCTTGATTGAATGGTGAAATTTTATGTGTTGTTTGTTTAGATAATAGCATATGGCTTAGAGATCCATCTTTCGAGTTATTCGTGTATTAGAGGTGTCATAATAGTCTTAAAAAAACCTTGATTGAAATGGTTTAAAATGGGCTTTAATATAATATCAATCGGGTGGTAAGGCTAGCTTTATAACAATTTTTGTTTTTTTTAAAAAAGTCAAAGGTTGTTAAAAAAGAAAAAGAAAAAGTCAAATGTCTACAAATTTTACGCCCATAGAAAGTGAAAGTGGAATTGACGTGCTTGTGAGGAGGATAGTCCAGCACATCTTAGTTCATTAGTTCAGGTGCAATTAAAAAGGGCAATTTAGAGAATTTGAATGCGAGGGGTGTCTAGGGAAATAAGTATCTCACATGGTTTAAAATGGGCTTTAATCTGGGCTCAGGGGCCCTAGGGTCCGTTGGCCTTCATATTTCCGGTCCCCGAATAAGAATACTCACTCCATTTCATAAAATCTTAGACCAAGTCCAAATAAGAAAACTACCAAAAAACATTCAACTACCATAATATTACGACACCTCCCAACTCATCATTCTATACCCCACCACTTTTTATTTTATTTACAATATTTAATTTTATAATTAAAAAAATAATAAAAATGATAATAATTTATTATTAAAAAATAAATTATTAATATTTTTATTTATAATTCGAAATTTTTTTAATTTTTTTTTAATTCACACTTAATATTGAAAAAATAGTGTTTTTTTTTCTGTGTCCAAATCAAATGAAACAAGACTCTATTTGTAGATAAAAAAAATTTAAGAATTTTGGTGCAAAAAAAAAAATTTTTTTTTTGATATAAGATAATTGCATTTGAAAAATTCGGAGGATTTAAACAAAAAAAAAATTCAGTGTCCAATAGGCTCGTGACAAGTGGCGCCCTAGAAAAAAAAGAAAAAAAAAGGCAAACCTTCAGTATACACGCTATACACGCGCCTCTTCCGCGCATGTATTGTACTCTCCATCTCCGACCCAATAAGCTCGCGACACGTGGCATAGATGGGCCCCACCTTTTTTTCTTCAACCCGATTGAAAAGTTTCAACCAAACCCCTTCAACAACCCCCCTCTCAACCCCTTATTACCGCCTCTCAACTAGTTTAATCCCCCTTCAACCCCTCATTCAACTCCTTATTGTCCATGGTCTAAGGACAACATTATCAAGGGGTTTATCCCCAAATCCATACCACTCTATGGGCCGCCGAACAGGAAAGGAAAGAGAAATTGTCAAAAATCATGATTCATCCTTACCCATGGTTTATATGTACGTCACACATTATCACCTTATCCCATTTGCTTTCTCTTTCTGCTGAAGTGGCCGCCACCTAATCAAAAATCTCACATAAAAAGATAAAAACAGCTGTATGTGTCCAAAATCTAACCGGAACCGGTTAATCGGAGATTATTAACCGATCAACTAACCGGTCAAAACCGTCAACCATGGTAACCGTAACCGGCTTAACCGAAACCGACGGTTAACCGGTTCGGTTAAGGATTTTTTTAAAATCGTCAACCGGCGGTTATAATCATCGGTTATTTAACCGGTTATAACCGGCTATTATAACCGCCTTAATCGGCAAATATTGAATTTTGAATTAAATTAATTTATCTCCCAACAGCTACTTGGCTCAATGGTTATTTGACTCCAATCCAAATTCTAAATATTTCCCAACCCAAGGCTGCTACTTATATAGGCACAAGGCCAAGCCAAGTTTAATTCCATTTCAATGTGGGATAAATGATAATGCCAAGGAAAGGGAGGTAGGTGGCCAAGGCAATGGCCGGCCAAGGCCGAGCCAAGCCAAGGCCAAGGCCGGCCGCCAAGGCCATGGGCTGGTTTTGTTTACCAAAATTTCGATGTGGGAGAAATGCTTGCTAGGCCATGGCCAAGGCCAAGGCCGAGCCAAGGCAAGGCTACGGCCAAGGCCCCGGCCGAGCCAAGGCCAAGACAAATGCAAATTTATTGATTTTTTTTTTGAAAAATAAATATTTCATAAATTTATATATATATCCAAAAAATATATACTCTCTCCGTCCCATTACAAGCCACACACTTTTCTTTTTGGGCGTCCCACTACAAACCACACACTTCCTAAAAAGGAAAGTTTTTATCACTATTCCCTCCACTCAATCTCTCTCCTACATTATTTTAATACTCACAACACCATTATAATTTACTATTCCCTCCACTCATTCTCTCTCTTATTTTACTTTTACACTCACAACATTTATATCATTATTTTTTTTCTTAATCTACGCATGAATAGTAACTGTGTTGCTACTAATGGGACGGAGGGAGTACATAAATTTATGAAATATTGCATAAATTTTTTATGAAATATTTCATAAATTTATATATATATTTTTTGGATATATATATAAATTTATGAAATATATTTGAAAAAATAAATATTTCATAAATTTATTCCGCCGCTACTACCACCATTACTTTACTACCACCATCACCGCCACCACAACCACCACTACTACTACCATCACTAATTCGCTACTACCACTACTATCACTACCACTACTACCCTTACTACCACCACCACTATCACTACCCCCACCATTACTACCACTACTGCCACTACTACGTACCACACTACCACCACTACTACTACCACCATTACTACCACCATCACCGCCACCACAACCACCACTACTACTACCATTACTACCACCATCACAACCACCACTACTACTACCATCACTAATTCGCTACTACCACTACTATCACTACCACTACTACCCTTACTACCACCACCACTATCACTACCCCCACCATTACTACCACTACTGCCACAACTGCGTACCACACTACCACCACTACTACTACCACCATCACCGCCACCACAACCACCACTACTACTACCATTACTACCACTATCACAACCACCACTACTACTACCATCACTAATTCGCTACTACCACTACTACCCTTACTACCACCACCACTATCACTACCCCCACCATTACTACCACTACTGCCACTACTACGTACCACACTACCACCACTACTACTACCACCATTACTACCACCATCACCGCCACCACAACCACCACTACTACTACCATTTCTACCACCATCATAACCGCCACTACTACTACCATCACTAATTTGCTACTACCACTACTATCACTACCACTACTACCCTTACTAGCACCACCACTATCACTACCCCCACCGTTACTACCACTACTGCCACTACTACGTACCACACTACCACCACTACTACTACCACCATTACTACCACCATCACCGCCACCACAACCACCACTACTACTACCATCACTAATTCGCTACTATCACTACCCTAAATTGCTATACCCTAAACCCTAAATCTTAAATCATATATTCCATACCCTAAACCCTAAATGCTAAACCCTAATTGCTATACCCTAAACCCTAAATGCTAAATCATATACTAAAATGTCATATATATGAATATCCATACCCTAAACCCTAAATCCTAATTGTAGATCATATACTCCAACCCCTAATAATTTTAAATGAGTAACAAAATATTTATTTTGGATAGGAGGGTATATCAATTTTAAATTAGATATAATTTTGATCAATAATTTAAATAAAAAATAATGATCTTAATAAAAATTTAAAAATTATTATTATATTTCATAAATTTATATATATATCTAAAAAATATTGCCACTTATTTTTATTATTTATCAAAAATAAATAATATTTTTTATACAAAATAAAAAATATAATATTAAGATGCTATTTATTTGTCAAAAAGAAAATAGAAATTGGCCTTGGCCTTGCCTTGGCTGGCCGTGTCCTTGGCCTTGGCTCGGCCGTGGCCTTGGCCTTGGCTCGGCCGTGGCCTTGGCTTGGCCGGCCGTGGCCCAGCAACCAAAATATCCCACATCGAATAGAAGGTATAACTTATGAGGCATTGAGGCGCCTTGGCCGGCCCTTGGCCTTGGCCGTGGCCTTGCCTTGGCCGGCCGTGGCCTTGGCCTTGCCTTGGCCTTGGCCTTGATCACTTATCCCACATCGAATGAGTAACAAAGAAAATGTGGGTGCTTGCTTATATATGAGTGGGCTTGGCACCATCAGTAGGCCGTTGCATTGGCTGGTCATGGACGTGGCCGGCCGTGGCCGAGGCCTTTGCCTTGGCTGTGTGACGTAGCATTTTTTCAAAGAAAATTTAACAGAATTTGTTAAAAATTCCGTTAAAAGGATTAATTTGAAAAAAAAAAGCTTTGGTTAACCGTTTTAACCGGATAAACTGTGTTAACCGTTTATAACCGTTAACCGTATAACCGTAACCGTTAGTACACGGTTAACGGTTAGGTTACGGTTAAGTGTTAACGGTTTTTTTAACCGCCCGTTATAACCGTTAACTGGCGGTTATAACCGTTTAGACACGTCTCCTCCCGTTAATATTGCTCTCAATTGCTTCAAGTCCATGAAGTGGTTTATTGCTCCGACACTTTTGCCACTATTTTTCTTCTTTTTTTTTCTTTTTCTTTTTTTTGCAAAATGAAAAATTTCTCTTAAAAAATAGTACTTTATTGCCCCAAAATAAATATTCATTTTTAATTAATTTTAATCAAAATGAATTTCAATTTTTTTTTTTTAAAAGTGTGTATATAAAGCTTTTGAAAAGGTTTATAAGAATGGGGTAAGAAATTGCTAAAGGTTTACAGAAATGAAAGTCGTGTGTGGCGGACCCATAAACCCTTTACTTGGAAGGGGTTTATAAGTAAGGATGCCCTTATATTAAATGAAATGTTGCGCGTTTTTCAGCCGGTACAAATTACAACAACTCGATTTTTGTAAGAGGGAAAAATAGATAGGAAGTTTTTGTTGTGAGACCAACAAGTGTATCTTATTATTCAATTTAATTAATAAATCAACTAAAAATCTTACACCGAAATAAATTAAAAAGGAAAACAAAAATCTTAAACCGAAAAGGAAGGAAGAAGTATTTTTTTAAGTCGTATCAACCACTACATTATTCAAATAAAGATATAAAAAAGAGGCTGCAAGCCAAATCCACCACAATCCACAAATTGAGAAAACCATCAATTTAGTTCTGGTTTGTCATGACAAGTTGTAAGTCTCATTTAAGGCGCATAAAAATAGAAAAGAGACTATCAATCCAAATAAAATAAGAAAAGGACCATCAAAATGTTAAAAGAATTGTTGTTCATGAAAATTCGTACGACGTGATGTTATAAATAATCTTATTTGACCATATCCCTACACAACACTGTCATCGACGTATAACAATCAAGTGTTTAGACGTAACCTCATAATTTTATTTTTAAATCGCAAATCAACATCAATGACCCGTAAACATTTCAGCTCTAGGAGTCGGTACTAACCTCAAGCGAGTAAAGCGACAAGCACTTGTGAGTCTTTGAATATCAAAAACTTAGCCATGAACCCAACGCGTAGCAAAATTCCCGAATATCAATGTTAAAGAATTCAGGATATCCAGAATCTTTGAGGTTGATATACAGAACCTTTGCAATTGATATCTAGAAGGCTTTTTAAGAAGGAAATATCGAGGCCTACAATAGCCATGGGGCTTTGCCCCGTGATTGTGAGTTTAAAAACCCCAAAAGATATCATTTAGGTTCTCAAACGGGTATTTAAGTTTTTATAAATGAAGTGTTAAATGATGGTCAGTGGT
Organism: Adenophora triphylla var. japonica; assembly: GCA_022495995.1. Taxonomy (NCBI): domain Eukaryota; kingdom Viridiplantae; phylum Streptophyta; class Magnoliopsida; order Asterales; family Campanulaceae; genus Adenophora; species Adenophora triphylla. The sequence continues at coordinate 77,896 of JAFEMH010007201.1, read as the reverse complement.
AGTGTTTGTTGATTTATATACAGAAGTCTTTCATATTGATATACAAAAACCTTTAAGATTGATACCCATAAAGTTTGTTAGTCATAAATTTAGTCACGACCTTGATTCCTATCGCGTGCGAAGTTTCACTTATTTACAAAAATGTCACCACGTACGAAGTTCCCTTTATTTACAAAATTCTCACCGCATATTTAAAAAACGTCTTTTTTAACTCTTAGGAAAGGCGCGTCTTTCAAGAGACACACTCATAAGAAAATGGGTGTATACCATGTTGAATTTCCGTACCCGAATTGGCGAATCACAAGTAATAATAATAATTCACTATTATTATTATTAGAGTAAACTTACAAAAGGACAAAGTACAAGTGCCTAATGCACACACTCTATGGACTGCCACACTGGAACCTAGCCACCAAAGACTAAGGCTGGACTCTTTTTCTCTCACGAATACACATCACCTACAAATCCTTCCTACCTATTTATACTTAGCCTAAGTTGGTGAAGGTTACTTCACGATGTATCTCGATCCTTCCATCCACGGCGGTGCAATTTCTTGAGGCAAATTAAGTTTGTTGGAGAAGGCTTGATTCTTTCAGAAGCTTCCCTGCTCTTCATCAATTGTAGTGACCTTAGAAATTATGGATTCTTTAACAAAGCATGTGGGGGCTAGAACAATGTAAAAGTCTCCGGAGAGTTCCCGACATATGAGTCGGTGTTGATTTCAACACTCCCCCTCAACGTCGACTCTTTCTTCTTATAGTTATACCTAGTTTTTCTCGGAACTCCTCAAACTTCTATGCACTAACACATCTGCAATTTGGTCCCCTATTTTGATCGGGCACATTTGTATTTTTCCCTTATGAAATGGTGGTGCATTTCCACATGTTTCGTCTGAGCGTGGAATACTGGATTTTTGGCTAGACGAATAGCTGATTGATTGTCACAATTTAGCTCTATTACGTAATATGAAGATTGATGTTGAACCTCTAATAATTTCATCAACCAAGTAGTTTCTTGAGCTGCCATTGTTGCTGCTCTATACTCAACTTCAGTGGTAGACAATGACACGGTCGATTGTCTCTTGTTGCACTACAAGATTGCTCTCGAGCCAAGACTGAACATATACTCGGTCGTCGAGCGTCGGGTATCATGATCTCCTGCATAATCTACGTCACAGTAGCCGATTACTTTGTGATATCCGTCTTTCTAATATAGAAGCCCATAATCGATTGTTCCCTTTACATATCTCAATATTTTTCTTACAACTTCCAAGTGTGGCTTCTTTGGTTTTTGCATGAATCGACTTACTACTCCCACTGCAAATGCGATGTCTGGCCTTGTCAAGGTTAAGTAGATTAGGCTACCTACCAATTGTTGTTACATCGTCCCATTTTCAAGATTTTGCCTTCTTCCGTACATTACTTTGCATTGACTTCCATTGGGGTGGATATTGGTTTACACTCAAGCATCCCATATCTACGTAGGAGATCTTTTGCATACTTTTGTTGGTATAGGATCAAGCCTCCTTCATCACGATCAACTTCAAGCCCAAGAAAGTGCTTTAGCTCTCCAAGCTCCTACATTTGAAATCGAACACACAAGTTCTCCCTTATCCTTCGAATCTCTTTCATATCATCACCTGTGATGAACAAATCATCAACGTAAACTAGCACGACAACTAGTTTACCTTGTTCAAACTTGACACACAAACTAGAATCTGTCGGTGCAAGAACATATTCGCTTTGAACCAAAAATTCTGCAATCTTGCCGTACCAGGCTCTAGGCGCCTGCTTTAGTCCGTATAATGTTTTTCTTAATTTGCACACGTACTCCGGCCGATCCTTCCTTTCATATCCTTGTGGTTGGTCCATGTAGATGTCTCGATTAACTTCTCCGTATAAAAAGCCATTTTTAACGTCCATTTGCAAAAGTTTCCATGACATGCTACAAAAATTTGGTTTATACAATAATGTGTCAAGATGTTTTTGATTAGAATGTGACGGGTCTTAAATCGATGCAATCAATAAAATATTGTGACCACACTTTGTATATATCTTGTTGTAAACTTCTTTTGTGTCCTAGCATTGCCCAATATTTTGAACAGAGTTTTTAACAAACGGCCCTGCGTACTATCAATTTATTGCATTTTAACATTTGTAATATCAAAACATGTCACCTACGTGCTTTCAGTTCATATCAATTTGACCAGATTTTTAACTGGTGTTAATATATAACAGGCTTGTCCATGTAGGAAATAAAAGGGGGTATAAATGTACATTATTGAAGTAGATAACACCCCCCCCCCAAAAAAAAAAAAAAAAATCCAAAGTTTAAAGGGGTTTTAATATTAATTTAAAGAAATTCCTTATAAAAAAAACTTTGAAAAAAAAAATTAATTTTCCCAAACAATATTTCCTAATGATTTCAGAATAAAAATAAAACATTTTTTTAAGAATTTTTTTTTGTCAAAACATATAACCATAAATACGATAAATATTTTTTAAAACATATAACCATAAAAATATGACTATTATTAGAATCTCCCACCACATCAAAACATCACCACCATTGCTAATACCATCACAATCACCATCACCATCTTTCCACCACACCACCCACCTTCGCCACCGAAATCATCAAATCTCCCAATTGAAAAAACAAAATCACATAATTAAAAGATCACCAAATAAAAATTAGATTCATAAACTTTAACACAATCGCGCACAATAAAAAAAATGAAATCTAACTAACACACACATAGCACACACTATCCCAAACTGAAAAAAAATTGCACTATGAGAATTTTGGGATTTCTAAGAGTTTGAAGTTGAGATGGGTGGAGTGGTGGGCTGACATATAGGTGGAGGTTGGAGAAATCTAGGGCGACACACATGAGGGGAAAGGGGAGGAAAGGAAACGAGGGCCCGGAGAAAGAAATGGAGATCTAGATCTGAAAGAGTGGTGTGGGGAGAAGGAGGTGGCGGTGGCGGAAGTGGGGGATTGCATGGAGGGTGTAGGGAGGAGGAGGTGGCGGTGGCGTAAGTGGGGGATGGCATGGAGGGGGTGGGGAGGAGAAAAGGATATTGAAGGGTTTTTTTTTTTTTTTTGTAATTTGAATTTCGATTTAAGTTAACGAGCTTTTTTTTTTTTTTAAAAGGAAAGGGGAAGGTGTCCATAACTTAATATTTTAATTTTCAGGATCTATAGTTCAATAATGTACATGTATACCCTCTTTTATTTCCAATGTGGACAAGCCCGTTATGTTTTTAACACCACTTAAAAACACATGGTCAAATTGATATGAAATGAAAGTATGCAGGTGACATTGTGAGTTTTGACGGTACAAAGGTTAAAATGCAATAAATTAATCATACGCACGGCCGTTTGTTAAAAAACTCATTTTGAACGAATGTAAAAACACATTTTGCACTAAAATGTATGTAAAATATTTAGTTATGCATGTAAAACTTAAATAACAATGTAAAAAATCATTTTTCTCTTATATTTCGTTGTCCGATTTTTATATGATGTAATAGGCATTTTATATTTCGTTGTGAGATTTTCATGGCTGGAGCGCTGCAGCAAACTAAGTGATTCAACAGTTTGAAATACCAAATAGACGCCTAACGAGTTTTTATTAAAAAAAAATATTTTCTAAAATTTATAAATCTTCAAAAATTCTAAGGGGAATGTTAGGGACGAAGGTTAGATAGTTTTCCTATTTTTGTCCTTAAAAATTATGTCATGTGCATTACACATGACAACTTAACAATAAATTTTGGATGTTGTTAGCATGAGTGACCTTCCATAGAACAAAAAAAAGAGGTCGAATATAAAAAATAGAACAAAAAATTGTTTGCGTATCAAATCCACAACGGGTTAATAGTTGGGTGATTTTTTGGCAATTTTTCCCAAATCTTATAAAAGCAAGTTTTTCTATAACTATCAGGAAAAACTGATTTTTAGACTTTAAAATCTCTCATTTAAAAGTTAAAAACCGATTCAAATATTATAAAAATTGTTTTAAATCTTAAATGTCCTTAATGTAAAAAATGAGTATTTATGCTGGAGATTTCATTTGGCAATGGATTGCTAATTCAAGACGAGCCGGTAAATAACCGCCACACGCGTTTTAGTATTGTCCATCTTAGGGCTCGTCTGGTGCACAGTTTTATAAACGGAGATTTTTTAAAATGGAGCTTTTTTTGGCCGCTATAATTTTGAGCGGCCAAAATATCCCCAATTTTTTAAAATTCAACCGTCTAAAACTCTTGACTAACACGCTTAATAAAAAAAAAAAAGCTGAGTTTTTTTATCTCCGTTTTAACAAAAACGCTCGACAAGACGGGGCCTTAGTTTCTCAACTTATGTTGAGAGCTGTAAGGAAGTTACATCTACTAGGTTTTGTAATTTATCTTAAAATAAAGGGAGAATGAGCTGGAAGTTTTAAAAAAGTATTATAATGTTTGAAAAATTTCTCAACATAATATACTATTTTTATAATATTGCATGAAGTATTATATTCACATATATGAGCGAATATAATATTGCATATAGTATTATATACTGCTGCATAAGAACTTTCGGGTTATTTCGATTTAATCAGGAATTTGAGGGGAAGTGATTTGTTATAAAAGAAACTTTCAAGTCAAATTCTCTAGAATAAAGGTTGCATTTTGAAATACAAAAATAGTTTTAATATAATTTTATTATAATACAAATAAATAAAATGCATTATTTAAAAATATTAAGAACTCAAATGCAACTTATTATGGATATTCCCTTGTTATCTTCTCATATTTATAGACAATCCTTTTACTTTCACGAGGTGTAAGACTTACATGGGAATGTATCACAACTTTTGGAGTAGTACTATAACTATCCACACAAACCAAGTAGGCACAAAAATCAATTGGAAAAATAAGTTCAACACCCATCGTCCTTTGTCCATCTTTGTGTCACAGCTTAAAACTAAGATCAACACCCATCGTCCCTACTTCTTTCATGTAAGCTGTCCATAATGAGGATCTTTTCTTATTAAGATATGGATTATAGTATTTGAATCTTTCTTCATCTTCATCACTGTCAGTGTCATTATACTTCAACCACGGTCGACCTGTAGAACTGTCCAGTACTCCTGTGGCTGCTGAGTTTTGGATGGTGGTCATCCCCTCTTTCAGATCACACTTGTACACAGGACGAATTCCAATCCTAAAATTCCCATATTCCTTTAAATTAATGCAATCTAGATACATCTTCATACAAAGGCTTCCTTCAAATTTAGACCAATCTTCCTCCTTAAATTGTGGAAATAGGAGCTTAAAGATATCAAATGACAGGAAACCCAGCCACACGTGTCTTTTATATTGTCTTTGATATTCTTCATAATCATCATTCAAATTTTGAAATAGATAATGATGTACTTGCGGTGGAGGCTGCATCTGTCCCGGTATCATGTCAAACCGAATAGTAAAATCCCACCCATAATTGTTAAAATTAGCAGCACAAAGAGCAAAATCGAGAATATTTCCATTACACCAACCCAATGGTAGTTGTAGGTTTGTATAATACCCATCATCCTGCTGCCTGAACCACTTTGGAATGTTGTTTCCAGGAACAAGAATACTGAATCGATGGTTTGCAACAAGGTGTCCCTGCACCATGAATAATGTATATGCCCTTTTTAAGTCAAAATTTGTGCTGTGTATGTGTGGTTAAATTGTTGACTTTAGAGAAGAAACTATAAAACTAACCTGAAGCAGGGAATGCAGCACCAAATCAACCGATTTTTCCCAGCCCCCCTCCTTATCGATAGGCATACTGAGCTTCCATAATGTTTCGTACTTTGTGAAATCGTAGAAGCTTGTCAATCTCGGACAGTCACTTGCTTGTAGTATAGCAATACCGGATGGTAGTCCTTGCAATTTTTCAAGTTTATCACAATTTGAAACATCAAGGATTTTGAGTTGGGGAAGTTGACAGATGCTATTAGGTAAATACTTGAAGGGGTTGCAACTTAGGTCCAACTCTTCCAGAGAGAACAAAGTACTGACATCAACCGGAAACTTTCCCTCTGAGATGTTGCACCGACTGACATTTAGTTTCTTGATGAGGCCATAACTTAATAACGGAGGCTGCTCCGAACCAGATTTGGAGTCTGAAATTCTTGTGAATAACAATGAAGACATCAGTGCATCACACTTGCTCAATGATAAGGTTTTGAGGTTCTTCAAGAACACATTCGAGAATGGTGCTTCTATGATTCCACTTGCATCTAAAAACAGCTCCTCTAAAGATTGAATCTGTGCCAAGCTGTTAGGCAATTTCTGAAGCCTAAAGCAGAAAGCTACATCAAGAGTTCTTAAACAGTTTAACCTGCCAATGGTCTCTGGAAGGCTCCTTAGATATTTACATCCATGGAGATTCAAGAAAATCAGACCTGTGAGATTTTCAAATGATTCGGGCAATTTTTCAATTGAGGTGTTGTCCAAATAAAGCTTCAATAATGTTCCCATATTCTTAGAGATTTCAGGAAACTCTGTCAGATCTTCACAGTAGGAGAGAATAAGAGTCTCCAGGGATTCCATCTGTATAGGGGATGGTAGTCTCTTAAGTTTTTTGCAGGACTTCAAACTTAAGAAAACAATCTGCTTAAGTTCTGTCAGTGATGGATGAACCTCTACCAAATTCTCACACCCGTCAAGAGTTAGTGACTTGAGATTTGGGGTCCCCTTGAGGTCCGGGGTCGATCTGAGCCTGATAGAATAACTTAGGTCGATGTATGTCAACTTGTCCGAATTCTGTTTAGAAACAAAAAGAACATTTAAAGATGTTTCCATGAGTATAAACCAAAGTAATGAATTTAGCTCATAAGTCCTCATTCGGATGTTAAACATTACGAGAGCAGCCCTTCTTCCAAAGATAAATCAATTAAGATTAAGATCAATTATATGATTTGCTACTCGAATCAAGCAGGGCTCTTAACTGGAGATGTAGGTAAGACAGAATTTAAATCTGAGAGGAAGTAGTAATTAACAGTTGTGTTTACCTTTCTTCCTCTCCAAAGATGGATGATGTTGCTGCCAGGCATTTCAAGTCCAACAAGCTTCTCTCCTTTAAAACTTTCTGGCAACGACCCTAAATTGTACCCTTTCCAGGTAAGCCATTGCAACTTGCTAGGAAGAGAGAGGGTATTAGAAAACCAGTTGTTTGGAAGATAACGAGTTCCTGTAGAGATCCATTTTGACTTGTACGGATGCATGTGAAACTTTGAAAATTCATAGCTATACTCATACTTATAGAAGCTATACAAAGGTAAATCAGCCTCCTTACAGCCTAAATATAGAAACCTAAGTTCAAGCATGTTTTTGAAAGTATCTGCACTAAAGCTAATGCTTTCTCTTTGTTCAGCCAAGTCCAAGTAAATGCCTTCAACTGCATCCATTCCCTACAAGCGTAGAACAAAACAGTGAGTATGCATATATCACTAACCATACTTTTACCAATGAAAGTGCTAACTTTCTAAGTTAGCATCAATTTATTTTGGACGCTTACCGTTTCGCTCGTCAGTACATGACAAATATCCTTATAAAGCCATAGCCTGCTATGTTCACCAGGCTTGCTAGAGACATTACGAACGATGTGCCAACCCATTTCTTGAATTCGGTCATGCATACAAAGGCATCCTTTTAAAACCGATACTAGAGACTTCTGTATAAGAACACTTATTCCTATGTCTGCACAGAAATCAAAACTCTCGAGTATTTTAGTTGCAAAATCCCTCTTCTTTCCTTTGAAAAAACATGCAATGTCTAAGAAGATTTTCTTCTCTGTCTCTCTTAGTCCATCAAAGCTTATTTTCAATATCTCATTAACTTTATCTTCAGGAACAACTTCAAGTCTTTTCAAGGTACTTTTCCACTCTTTCATGTCTTTGCCATCCAGAAATGAGCCCAACACTTTAAGGGCTAAAGGAAGGCCAGCAGCATAATGTACAACCCATTTTGTGTGTTCCTTATGCTCTTCTGATGGGCTACTTCTCCCAAATGCAGAAATGCTAAAGAGCTGAATAGCTTCAGCATCATCTAACATGACAGTCTTATAAATCCTATCCACTTTAGCTCTCTTCAGACAATGTTCATCTCGTGTCGTTATTATAATTCTACTCCCTATACCAAACCAATCCCTGCTCCCAACTAATGCATCAAGTTGGCAATCGTCATCCACATCATCAAGAACAAGAAGAATCTTTTTGCGGCGTAGCCTCTTGGCCATAAGTTGCCTTCCTTCAAGGTCACTCGCTACCTTCACATCTCGTTCAGACAAAAGGTCAGAAAGAACTTTCCCCTGCAAAGAATGTAGACCAGAAATTTTTGAAACTTCTCTAATATTTGCGACGTAGCTTCTGCCTTGAAACTGATTTGAAATTTCATTATAAACAGCCCAAGCTAGAGTTGTCTTCCCCGCACCACCCATTCCCCATATCCCTAAGATTTGAACATATTCTGAGATAGGATCTAACAGAGACTTCACTTCCTGCACACGAGGTCTTATTCCAACTAGATTTTTTGCAGCACTTGAAATTATGTGACATTTGCGGGAAATCTCTTGAACAATTTTTACGATGCACTCTGATTCATTCCTGTAGATATGAAGCAATAACTTAACGTAGGATTGGCAATTCTCGAAGAAATTAAGTAACTATCCACATATTCAGGGTCACACTTTGTCCAGCCACAAACTTTATATTACAGCTAAAACTAAAAGGACATAATGTAGAAATATACTTCAAGATAGATGGAGGTTTTGTTGTTGTTGTTATTGTTGTTGTATAGATGGAGGTTTTATTCCAACACGGTATTTTGCCACTGGAGGGGCCAGCACGACCACAGTGCCCTGTATGAAAATCTCACTAATGCTCCCATGGACTTTGACTTTAATGAAATATGAGTGCTTAGAACTAACAGTAAAATGCACTTGTGATAATAAGTTTCTTCGGTTTTGCAACTCATTGCTACTTGACTCCATGATTTAATATCTATTTCATTGCATCAAGCCATCAACCAATTCAAATTTAATTCGTAATCATTATTCCTCAGAGTCATAGTGGTATAAGATCTAGGCCAACATATCAAACACGCTGAGCATTACAGGTACACTTTGAAATGGTCCGTAGGTTGAATACCCTTGGTCGTTTCTTAGCAAACTTTGGACTTTGTAAGAGGGTTCGTCTGCCAGTATATGAGGGTCTGATGGGAAAAATAACAAATGAATGAGGCATGGTTTATAAACAACAATAATTGTTAGTATTGGAGATTTAGCTACAGATGTGACTACACGAACATTTACATCAGGTTCACATGAATACAAGATGTGACTACACGAACAACTACATCAGGTTCACATGAAGAAAAGAGTCCACTTGGCTCAAAACTCCACACGGCTCAAAACACTCCTAGGCCGGACCAAGTTACTTGATCATCACTTCTTGTAAAGATTGTGTATATCTCTTAATTGATTGTAATTATCCTTATCTTAGGAAACTAGCCTTTTGTATTTAGGTAGGAGATCTATTCCATGATAACTATTGTACTATATAAACACATTATTTTGTGAATAATAAGAATAAGTTTTGTCCGTTAACATGGTATCGGAGCACCCACAATCCAACTCCCTAAACCCTAATTCTTCTTCCGCCGCCACCACTTCACCCTCTCCAACCCGGCCGATCCCAGCAACCCCATTATCCTCGTTAATTTGTCTCAATGCAAACCACTCACGCCTCTCACCTACCTCACCTGGACATCTCAAATCACATCCCTACTATTCGGCCTAGACCTCCTCAAATTTGTTGATGGCTCCCACCTCAACCCCCTGCCAAAGTCATGGCAGACAATAAAGAAACAGACAATCCTGCTTATACCACCTGAAACCGTCACGATTGACTAATCCTACGCTCTCTTATAGGAATCCTTGATCCATAGCCCAACTTATCACTCGGGCCAAAACCTCTAGTGAACATGTAAAAGCCACCCTTGACTCCCTCACCAAAACCACCCAATCTATCACCGACTACATGCATACCATCAAATCTTGCACCGACAAATGGGCAAACCTATGAACTCTGAGGACATTGTTGCTAAGATCCTCAGGGTCTAGATTATGAATCATTCAAACCTATCATCGACTCTATTCGAGCCCGTGACTCACCTATCACTTTTGAAGCCCTGCATGTATGAAAAACTCATCCACCATTAACTAACCCTACAATACACCAACTCCCCTGCTCCCTTCCCTGCTTCGCTCACACATCACAAACCCGTTCTAATTCCTTTCGGCACTACCACCGTAACAACCCTCCTCCCCTGGTGTGATCACATTAACGCCCACACAAACCAAATCTCCCAACTCCATTGGCACAGCTCCATTCAAAGGCAAATGCCAATACTGTCGTATTGTTGGGCATATTATCTCCCAGTGTCACCAGTTCATACGTGACTACCCCTTTGTCCACTTTCCATCACCAAACCCCTCTTCTTGGCCCAACTGCCCCAACCCTCAAGTTTACACTGCCACTGCTCTTCCTCATGCCCCACCCTTATCCTGCTTACCGGCAGTGGCACCACCCATCATCTCACCAATGACCTCTCAAATCTTGTCCTTTTACATTGGCGGCGATGATGTGATCACAGGTGATGGCTCATCACTCCCAAGGTTCATTCACTCTATATCTTCCACTACTCCTCTATTTTTTAACAATGTTCTTTATGTTCCCCAAATCTCTCGTAATATATCATCTGTCTCTCAATTTTGCCTTGATAATAATGCAACCGATGAATTCTCGCCCTCTTCTTTTGTTATCAAGGCACTAACGACGAATCAAACCCTGCTCCATGGAAGCCTTGATCATGGAGTCTACATCTGGCATCCACCTCCTCCTCAAGCTCACCACAGTCTCCATCTCGGCTCAATCTTGGCATCATAGATTAGGGCATCTCTCTCCCCCATCCTTTCTTTTTTACGTAATCATTTTTCTTTGTCAGTACCATCCAATTATTCCTTTCCTTGTAATTCATGCAAATAAAAGTCACAAGTTATCGTTTTCTTCTTCTCTTCACCCTCATGCACCACTTGAAATCATATTCTCCGATGTCCGGACATCCCCCATATTATCTCGTGACCACTTCAAATATTATATTGTCTTTGTTGACCATTACGCAAAATACACATGTCTATACCCTCTCAAAAATAAATAAGACACATTCGTCACCTTCAAACGTTTCAAAGCCCTTATTGAAAAGTTCTTTAACCGTCCCATTATTCGAGTATTCTCGGACAATGGAGGAGAATATCTCAAACTTACTCCATCTCTCCTCAACACTAACACTGGCATCACCCACCTCACGTCTCCTCCCCACACCCCAGAACATAATGGCTATGCTGAACGTCGACATCGCCACATTATCAAAACAGGTCTTACCTTTCTCTTTAATGCCAATCTTCCCCCAACTCTTTGGCCATTTGCCATCACACGACTGCCACTTATCTTATCAATAGTATGCCAACTACCACACTCAATAATTAAATCTCCATATCTCCGACTATTCAAAACTCCACCCAACTATACAAAACTTTGTTGCTTTGGATGCCTTTGTTATCCCTGGCTTCGCCAGCACACCCCCCACATCCTTCCAAACTATCCATTTTTCCCCTGCATACCGGATACTTCCCCACCCTAATGCATATCATGTTTAAGCACTACCACTCACCGTGTCTACACCTCTAGACATGTAAAATTTATTGAAATCGAATTCTCTTATCCCTTTCTCTCTCTAGATCCACTCATACACTTAATACATCTCTCCATCTCAATGGTGCCCAATAACCATTCCCCTCCTTACCCCCAACCCTTCCCCTAATCAATCCCCTACATCAGCCTCTCATACACCATCCACACAACCTAGTGTGACCTCTGATGTGATCACACCAGCATCCACATTAACCCAACCTCCTACCAAAAATATAAAGCAGGCCATGCTTGATGAACTCTCCGCAACGCACAAGAATAAAACATGGTCGTTAGTTTCTCGCCTTCCCACTATGAATGTAGTCGGTAGTAAGTGGATCTTTAAAGTCACACGAACTTTTGAACATCACAAAGCCCATCTTGTTGCTAAAGGCTATACACAACAAGAGGGAATTGATAATGATGAGACATTTAGCCTCGTGTTTAAACCTCCTACTCTTCGGACTCTCTTGGCCATTATAGCCCATTCTCGCTCTTAGCCCCTACAACAACTAGATGTCCGTAATGCATTCTTGAATGGTCTACTTCAAGAAGAGGTTTACATGGCACAACCCTCAGGTTTCACCTATCCCAACTTTCCGAACCATGTTTGCCGACTGCATCGGGCTATTTATGGTTTTAAACAATCTCCTAGGGCGTGGTTCCAACGCTTTCATGATTATCTGCTCTCCATTGACTTTTTCAACAGTAAAACCAACAGTTCATTGTCCATTCGACATTCGGGTAATTCCATTGTAGATATCCTGGTCTACGTTGATGATTTTATTGTCACCGGATCATCTTCTACAGAAGTCTCTCGGGTCATTGATCAAATTTGTGGTACTTTTGATAGTAGGAGGCTTGGAAAGTTAGGCTTCTTTCTTGGCATTGAAACTTGTTAGAGCATCTCAAGCGCTACTCTAAAATTTCAAAATAGAGTATCATTTTGCTCCAATGGACCTCTAAACCTTGCTCTATTATGAAGCAACTCTATTTCTTGCACCAAATTTGGTGCAATGGATAGAGTTGCGCTATCCTGTTTTCCTCTCTATTTTTTTTTTTTTGAAAATCTTATTTTTTTAATTTTTTTCAATATATATGAAAAGATTTTATTATATAAAATATGAATAACGTAATATATTTATATAAGGGAAATAATAATGAATATTTCAAGAATATTTTTATTTGGCATAAGATTTAAAGCAAATTGTTGGAGAAGTTTGGTGCGAAAATTGCACCATTATAAAAAATAATGCAAATTTTACACCAAACCGCTGGAGATGGTCTTACTCCTCGGACATTCTAGTGCTCAGTCAAGCTAAGTACGCTTCTGATCTCTTGCGAAAATTTCATATGGAAGGTAGTAAACCAGTATCCATTCCCTTAATTCCAGGCCCTCATCTTTCGGCTTTAGAGGGTGATCCTCTACCTGATGTTACTGTGTACCGAAGTATGCTTGGTGGGCTACAATACCTCACCTTAACGAGACTGGACATTGCGTTTGTCGTGAACCAAGTTTGTCAGTTCATGCACAGTCCTCGGGCCTCCCACTTCCTTGCGGTCAAACGAATCTTACGGTACGTAAAAGGCTCTATCTCTCTTGGTTTACAATTGAGTCGATCTCCGGATACCACCTTAAGGGCTTATTCTGATTCGGACTGGGCTGGGTCCCCATATGACCGACGGTCTACAACATGGGCATGTGTTTTTGTCGGGCCAAATCTGGTTGCCTGGACTGCTAAGAAAAAAAACACGGTGGCTAGTTCTAGCAGCGAAGCGGAGTATAGGGCCTTAGCTACTACGGCAACAGAACTCCATTGGTTTTCTTACCTATTTCGAGAACTCGGGTTATTCTTGTCTCCTCAATTTTTCTGTGATAATATCTCTGCTCTTCACATGTCCCGTAATCCCCTTTTTCATGCACGGACGAGACACATTGAAATTGATTATCACTTCATCAGGAAGCTCCATCAACGAGGTTTCTTGTAGTTATCCTACGTCTCCACGTTTGATCAGCTTGCGGATATCTTCACCAAGGGCCTCTCTCGACCACGGCTTGATATGTTATCTACCAAGCTGCAGCTCATCCCCAGTAACGCTTTGCTTGAGGGGGGGGTGTAAACCGAGTGAATCTCCTCCACCCACGTGAGTCACACGGCTTGGCAATCTTCACAGATTGTTGAGTTGATTTAATTGGTGTATCTTAGGTAAGTTGATATGTGAATATTGTAATAGTTATCTCCCCATAATTAGGAGCAATCATATACAAGAATATTTATTGATTTCTCATTCACCCAAAATTGATTTTGAGAAAATTAATACACTATCTTAATCTACACAAAACTTAGATTACAGTATTTGTAACGACCCCAAAATTCATACATAATAATAATACTTAATTTAATAATAGAATAGCCTCCAACGGCTACTAAAACCATAATTCAAAAGTACTAACCACTATTTGAAATAAACTTAAATGCTGAAAACGGTAATAATCTCTACGGCTAGTACAAACCACTAGCTCGAAATACTTAATATTCTAAAATAATTATTTGAACTCCAAAAGCCGCTAATCCATCAAACACGCAGCCAATCCTCTCCAATCATTTATTACACGGGAGGGAAAGAATATGAAAGGGTGAGCGTACAAAGCTCAGTAAGTTCATACGGGGTCTCTTCGGTTTCTAAGAAGAGACGACCAGAACGAACGGAGGTTAACAAAATATCAATGAAAGGATAACATGTACAATAAATAGTTTTGGTACTGAGAATGTCAAAGGAGGTTACTTTTTCAAATAACAAGTAGTGGCACTTTTACAATAACCGATAGAACTTTACACACACTTGTCCGTCAATTCCAAGTAATTGTGCACCTTTAATCTAGGGTGACTCCGATACACCTATTCGGTGATCGTTGAATAAGAAGATCTACACCTTTAATTTCAGGCGCCCCCTTATTCTGAATAAGAGAATCTACGCCTTTTATCTGGGGCGCTCCCTTAATCTGATATATCATGATAATCACATCTATAGAATTAGGTCATTTCATTCTGACTAGACCATTTCATTCTATAGTGAGGTCATTTCAATCTGACTAGACCTTAGGTCATTTCAATCTGTCTAGACCAATTTATTTAACTTTGAGACCATTTCAATCTGTCTAGGCCTTAGGTCATTTCAATCTGTCTAGACCAAATACATATAGAGTCCTCATCAATTGGACAATTTAACATCATATATTCATAGTGTTCATGGTACGAGAACACATAAGTCAATTTCAATTCACATAGATACACATTGAACAAAAACGCATCAATGGTAAGATATTCCAAAAACGTTCATAACGAGGGAATACAAATGAATAACTACCGGCCACTTGGTAGTATACAAATCATCAATAGGGAATTCTATAACAAAGGAAGATACATTCAAATACTTAATGAATGTAATCCCTTACCTTAGCTTTGCTTTCCTTCCTTAAGCAACGCCTTTACGCGAAATCTACAATCACGTAACAACATAACTTAGGCACAGGTAATCGTTTATTACTTCTTACGTACCTATACTTCCTTTCCTTAGTTAACATATGAGTTACTCTTAGACTCACCTTAACTGGTTAACTAACTTTCTATTTTTAGGAACTTTCCTAATTTAGCAGTTTCTTAATTTTAGAAACTTTCTTCTTATAGATCTTTCCTCAAGAGGAAACTTAGGTTCAATCCTTTCAATGGAAGACTAATTCCTTGATAGCTTCCTAATTACGGTCCCTCTTCTCTTTTTGGGTAGCCTTCTTTAATTAGAAAGTTTCCTTCTTTGGAAGCTTTCAATTTCGAACCCTACTATTCTAGGAACCTAAGTCTTTTAGTATTCTTTTTAATACTAAAATGTTATTTTTCTTCTTTCTCTTTGATATAATTTCTTTAAAGTCTTTGGACTTTCCCTAAATTTCAAAAGGTTTCTTTAGGTTTTCTTAATTTCAATAAAGTTCTTTAACTTTCCAAATTTTACAAAATAGTCCTTCAACTTTTGAAAAATTACAAAACAGTCCCTCAACTTTTAGATATTTGCAAATTAGTCCCTCAACTTTTAAATATTTGCAATTTAGTCCCTCAACTTTTAAATATTTGCAAACTAGTCCCTCAACTTTTAAATATTTACTAATTAGTCCCTTAACTTTCAATTAATGACAGAATGGTCCTTCTGCAGTTTTAAGCTTTACAATTTAATCCTTCAGTTAATTTCTCCATCAATTTCCTGACTGTACAGTTAGACTTTTAACGATTTCAGCTTATAACTATTCAGTTTAGTCCTTTTTCAGTTGGAAACTTAACTGAAATCATTTAAACTAACCCAAAAGCTTAATGGATTTAACAAAATATAATTCCATAACCCTAAGGCCATTCGGCCGACCCTAATGTGCCCTAAACATCATTTTTTTGTTCCTCCTTTTCATCCAAGAATAATTGACATAATAATTTAATTCAACCCAAGAACATAATTAGGGCTTTTACAACTTAATACTTTGAATTTCATAATCTTATTATTCAAGATTTAAGATTCAACAATAGGTTATACTCCTAATCATTAAACCTTAGATTTTCCCATCTTTATAATCATCAATCAATTCATTAAACTCCAAGATTGAACATTTAAAATCTAAGAATGAACATCCTAGAATAAAATAATTTTAAATCTTCAAAAATTCATAACTAATTCAATACTAATCCAAATTGAATGAAACGAAAGCCAAAATTTAGGATTTTTCATTACCTTGATTTTTCGTTTAGAAGAATTGATCAAAAAAGATCAAGAGCTCGGCCGAATCCCTCCTCCTTCAGTTCGGCTGCCTCCAAGAATTAGGGTTTTAAATTTTTTTTTTCTTTTGTTAATTATAAGGGTTATGGAAATTAAGGAGGGTTTTTGGTATTTATAATTGGGTATCATCCTCCTTGGGCCACACACCTCACAAGCCCACATAATTTAGCCCAACTTGGTCAATCCTCCTACTCATTTAATTTAACCCTTAATAGCCCAATTATTAACTACTAATTAATAATTACAATTACATTAATTATTTGTTAACAAAATAATTAAATTAAAATTCTAAATTCAAATTTTTTTCGGGTCTTTACATTCTTACCCCCTTAAAAGAGTTTGGTCCTCCAAACTAAACGTATCTTCTAATTTTCGAAGACATCGGGATACATTTTACGCATCTCGCTTCCGAGTTCCCAAGTTGCTTCTCGCTCTGTGTGGTTGCTCCATTGCACCTTCACATATGGAACCAACCGCTTTCTTACCTTCTCGTCCTTTCTGGACGATCTTGATCAGTCTTTCATCATAAATCAAATCGGCACAGCCTCTTAGCTGTTTGTACTCGATCACGTGACTCGGATCGTGAATATACTTCCTTAGCATAGAGACATGGAACACCTCATGCACTCCAGCTAAACCGGTGGTAGTGCCAATCTATAGGCCACTTCCCCAATCTTGTCAAGGATCTCGAACGGTCCCACATATCGTGGACTTAACTTTCCCTTGGCTATACTCTCTTGCATCTTTACTGCTTCTTCGTCAATTTCTTGGGCTTCCTTAATTCTGTTCAAGAGTGTCGGCTGAACCCTCAGCTGAGCCAAATACCCCTTTTAACTCTCACTTCTATACTTGAAACCTCAATGCTATTTCATACACTTACCCCCTTAGAAATCAACGTCGCTAAGGTTCCTCGATTCTTCCTACTCAAGGCTTCAGCCATCTTGTTGGCTTTCCCTGGGTGATACAAATTGAACAATCAAAATCCTTTAGCAACTCAAGCCATCACCTCTGTCTCACGTTAAGCTCCTTCTGGGTGCAAATATACTTAAGACTCTAATGATCCATAGAGATCTGACAAGTTATCCCATACAAGTAATGTCTCCAAATCTTCAAAGCAAAAATAGTTGCTAGCTCCAAATCATAGGTCAGGTAATTTTTTCTCATGGTTCTTCAATTGTCTTGACGCATAAGCTATAACCTTATCATTCTGTATTCCCACGCAACCTAATACCTTCAATGGAGTATCACTTTATATCACAAATCCGTCCGATCCTTGGTATAGTAAGAACCGGTGCGGACACAATTTGACTCTTCAGCCCTTGAAATTTCTTTTCACATTCTTCTAACTAAACAAACCTTGCTCCTTTCTGCGTTAACCTTGTTAACTTTGTACTAACAACTTCGAAAGTCATTCAATGAATCTCCTATAGTATCTGTTAACCCCAAGAAACTTATTATCTCACTAGCTGCGGTTTATCTCTCCCAATATACTATAGCCTCTATTTACTTGGATACACTTCAATCCCATCCTTAGATACCACAAGCCCTAAGAATACACTCTCTCTCCCGCCAAAATTCATACTTCTTGAATTTAGCGTACAACTTTTGTCCCCACAAAATATGTAGAACTAACCTCAAATGTTCTTCATGTTCCTCCTTAGTCTTAGAATAAACCAAGATATCATCCATAAACACAACTATTCACTTATCCCAGAATTCCTGAAACATTATTTCCTCCATTCCATAAATGCAGCTGGCGCGTTTGTCAACCCAAACGGCATAACCAACAACTCATAATGACCGTACCTTGCCATAAAGGCTGTCTCCGCAACATCCTCGTTCTTTACCCTCAACTGATGATATTCCGATCTCAAATCTATCTTCGAGAGCTAACACACTCCCCAAAGTTGTTCAAACAAGTCATCAATCCTTGGCAACGAGTATTGATTCCTAACCGCCACTCGGTTCAACTCCCGATAATCGATACACATTCTCAGTGATCCATCCTTCTTCTTTACAACCAACACCGGTGCATCCCAAGGTGAAACACTCAATCTTATCAAACCCTTATCCAGTAATTCTTGTAGTTGTTCCTTCAATTCCTTGAGTTCAGTAGGCGCCATTCTGTAAGGTGCTTTATATATCGGTGCGGTCTCTGGTACTAAGTCTATGGAAAATTCCACATCCCTTTCTGGTGGTATTCCCGGTAAATTTTCTAGAAACACATCCTTAAATCTCAAATCACTGAAAGAGACTCTATACTTACTCCTTTCTTATCCGTCTCTTCAATATAGGCAAAGAATCCTTCACATCCTTTTCTCAACATCTTTCGAGTCCTCATTCCCGAAATAAGACACGATCGGATTCTCGGTTCTGATCCTTGAAAATAAAGCTCTTCCCCAGATAGCAATCTGAAATATACTTCGTTCTTAAAACAGTCTACCTTGGCATGATAGACAGCTAACCAATTCATTCCCAGAAAAATTGTCAATTTCATTCATTTCCGACTCTATCAGGTCAACCTCGAGTTCTCTATTACCTCTTTTAAAAGAAGGCACCTTTTATATATAGGCAACATCGAATTTGACTCATTGGTCGGAGTATCTATCACCAAAGATACTTCTAACACTTCAGGTTTTAAATTTATCTTCTTCTCTTTGTACCGATACTCATTAATCTTGTGCTTCCCTTTTGCACACTTCACATTTTTCATCAGATTCTTGACCGCAAACCTTGCTTTTGATCCCAACTCTTCGATCGTTAAAGTTCTTACTTGGGCACTTACTTTCGACACCATCTTCTTTATGATACTTATCAGTACTACGAATACAAGGCACTATTACTCATGCCTATACGAGCAATACTTAAATTCTTAATACTTTTGTACTATAAACATATCGACGTATAACAATCAAGTGTTTAGACGTAACCTCATAATTTTATTTTTAAACCTCAAATCAACATCAATGACCCGTAAACATTTCAGCTCTAGGAATCGGTACTAACCTCAAGCGAGTAAAGCGACAAGCACTTGTGAGTCTTTGAATATCAAAAACTTAGTCATGAACCCAACACGTAGCAAAATTCCCGAATATCAATGTTAAAGAATTCTGGATATCCAAAATCTTTGAGGTTGATATACAGAACCTTTGCAATTGATATCTAGAAGGCTTTTTAAGAAGGAAATATCGAGGCCTACAATAGCTATGGGGCTTTGCCCCGTGATTATGAGTTTAAAAACCCCAAAAGATGTCATTTAGGTTCTCAAACGGGTATTTAAGTTTTTATAAATGAAGTGTTAAATGATGGTCAGTGGTAGTGTTTGTTGATTTATATACAGAAGCCTTTCATATTGATATACAAAAACCTTTGAGATTAATACCCATAAAGTTTGTTAGTCATAAATTTAGTCACGGCCTTGATTCCTATCGCGTGCGAAGTTTCACTTATTTACAAAAATGTCACCACGTACGAAGTTCCTTTATTTACAAAATTCTCAATGCATATTTAAAAAACGTCTTTTTTAACTCTTAGGAAAGGCGCATCTTTCAAGAGACACTCATAAGAAAATGGGTGTATACCATGTTGAATTTCCGTACCCGAATTGGCGAATCACAAGTAATAATAATAATTCACTATTATTATTACTAGAGTAAACTTACAAAAGGATAAAGTACAAGTGCCTAATGCACACACTCTATAGACTGCCACACTGGAACCTAGCCACTAAAGACTAAGGCTGGACTCTTTTTCTCTCACGAATACACACCACCCACAAAGCCTTCCTACCTATTTATACTTAGCCTAAGTCGGTGAAGGTTACTTCACGATGTATCTCGATCCTTCCATCCATGGCAATGCAATTTCTTGAGTCAAATTAAGTTTCTCGGAGAAGGATTGATTCTTTCGGAAGCTTCCCTGCTCTTCATCAATTGTAGTGACCTTAGAAATTCTGGATTCTTTAACAGAGCATGTGGGGGCTAGAACAATGTAAAAGTCTCCGGAGAGTTCCCGACATATGAGTCGGTGTTGATTTCAACACTCCCCCTCAACGCCGACTCTTTCTTCTTGTAGTTATACCTAGTTTTTCTTGAAACTCCTCAAACTTCTATGCACTAAGACTCTTGGTGAACACATCTGAAATTTGGTCCCCTGTTTTGATCGGGCACATTTGTATTTTTCCCTTATGAAATGGTGGTGCATTTCCACATGTTTCGTCCGAGCGTGGAATACTGTATTTTCGGCTAGATGAATAGCTGATTGATTGTCACAATGTAGCTCTATTACGTAATATGTAGATTGATGTTGATCTTCTAATAATTTCATCAACCAAATACTTTCTTGAGCTGCCATTGTTGCTGCTCTATACTCAGCTTCAGTGGTAGACAATGACACGGTCTGTAACGACCCTAACCCTAGGCAATAATTTAGCATCATATTGTGTGCTTTTAATATCATTGTTAATATTATGTGTTCATTTTTATATACTTGATTCCTTATGTTAAGATAAAATGATAGGGAAATAAAATAATGTTCTTGGAAGAAGTATAATAATAGGAATGGATAAAATAAATAAAATGTGGGTAATTATTCTTCTTTGGGTAGGGGAAATATAAAAATAGAAAAAGAAAGTAAGAAAGGAGGTTATTTGGGGAGGGGCCATATCCCCTAATTTACTCCCCTCCCTCTCCTTAGTCAAAGGTTCCCATGCTTTTCCATACTTCTCCCATACTTTTCCCCATCCTCTCCATTATTCTTCCTTCTTCAACCTCCTCCAATTCCTTCATAGAAAGTCCCATGGAAACCTCCCTACATATTTTCTTCCAAAAATTATAATAAATTCAATTCTTCTCCATTTGATGATCCGAGTGTACTTCCGTGTTCGGGGTGAAGAGGGGAGCACATTGAGCTAAGAAGATCCTTAATCCACTTCATATTTGCTAAGTAAGTTATTATGACTTCTTTCTAAATATTGCACATTTTATGTGTAAATGAATGTTTTATGAAAAGAAAACGTATATTGTATTTTTAATATGGTTATTTGAGTAAGATGATTATTCAAGATTTAATTGATTTTAGTTAGGAGATGAGGGTTTAAATTGAAGGAATGAGGATATAAAGGGGAGTAATAGGTTAATGACTTGAAAGGGGGTTATTATGATCTTTTCTTCTATTTAATGTTATTGAATCATTTGGTGTTGTTATTGTTATTAAAATGGTTATTAGATACTTTGGAAACCTTCTTGTAGTTAAGAAATTGGTTTATGTTGTAGAATGAAGTTTATGTTCTTGGAAGATAACCTAGAGGATGTGAAATGGGTGGAGGGTGTAATGATAAATAATCTAGAATTACTTATTTTGGGTTTACATGATTTTATGATGATCCTTGTAGAGCTAGAAATTACTTGGTGTTCATGAGTATAAGGAGTATTGTAAAGGAAAAGAAAAATGGTAAGAGAGTAACTTAGGAAACCTGGGAATTTCTGGATCAGGCACTTGGGCGGTCGCCCAAGGGGCCATGAGCGGCCGCCCATGTGGCCAGAAGCTTGAGTGCCTTGGAAAGCCTCTTGGGCGGTCGCCCAAGAGGTGTTGTGCGGTCGCCCAAGAGGGCAGAAACTTAGGGACTCTTTTAAATCCACTTGGGCGGTCGCCCCGAGTGGTATGAGCGGCCGAAGACCCCAGAACCTCATTTTAAAGCTGAACCTGAATTAGTTTAGTAAGCTTGATTTATCACTTATAAATTGTGACTCCCACTTGATAAATTGAACTTGAACCTTCATAGAGACCTTGTGATATAGAATATTGTCCGGGAGATGATTGATAAGCTTGAATTATAACTTCACCAAAGTGGTTCAAACTTGGGAAGTAGGACTTGCACTTTTATTAAGATTTATCGAGGTTGAGTATTGACTTCGTAAGAATGGTTTATGATTTAGGGTGGCCTGACTTGCTCCCATATCTTGGTGATTAGTTGAACGTTGTAGAGACTATAATCACACTAGTGTGTTGGTTAGTAATGTATATGTGTTACATCAATATATGGTATCCCAATTGTGGATTATTTGGTATATGGTTGTATTGTATCCCAAGTGTGGATTATTTGGCTTGTTGTTACATTGTATCCCAAGTGTGGATTATTTGACACGTTGTTATGTTATTCCAATGTGTGGATATGCTTGCTATGTGGTTGCATGGTTATCCCATTTGTGGATTTATTTGTTATCATTCATATTTATTGATGATACTATGCATAGTGTATTAAATGATGGTTGCACTATGATATTGATTAGCATGAGTATACATTACCATGTTGATATATGATTATCCCTTTTTGTGGATTTATTTCAAGTATCTATTATGTGCTTGAACGTGTTGTTATTCGGGGGTATAATGGAATTCAATCAATTATTGATTTGTTCTATAAGTGATTGAAGGTTCATTATACCTGTGACCGTTATTCTCCTCTCGTAGCCACGAGTGGGTGCTATCGATCGTATTGACCCAAAAATCTTTGGCTGCACCGTTGCGATTGGTGATTAGGGGAATGCTTACGTATTAAGCCTAAAGCTTTACAGTAGCGATATTATTGTTGGATACTCTGATATAGGTATCTTTTCTTATATGGATCTCTGGAGTATGAGTCCTATAAGAGGTGAATGTGCTGGAGGCAGTTCACCAAAGAGAGGAGTTTCACTCCCACGTTGTACGACTTATTGTTCAGACGGGAAAGGTAAAATGAGGTAACGTAAGGTGTTTACCGCTTTCATAATGTGTTATATGCTACCATGCTATGTGTTGCATATTGTTTGGCATCTTGCTGCATTCATAATAGCTTATTGAGATTTATTCTCACCCCTTCCCTTTCTTGTTTTTAGATTGTCTTTGAGACGGTGATCTGAACCAGTGAGGCCGGGGAAAGAGTTTGGACTCTTGCTTTTGGGACTTGTCAGGATAGGTATATGAGTGGGTTGTCAGGAGTCATAATTAAGTATTATACTTTTATAAGTTGTAAGGAAAACTCTTTTGTTAAATCAATGTTAACTAGGGTTTTCAATGTAATTAATCAAGTATGGTTATTAAAGTATTTGTTTAAATTCCTCCAAGTGGAGATATTATTAATTGATTTTGTTTATGGAAAATTTAGAATTGGTTTTCTTGTAAAGGCAAATAAAAGTTTTAAAAATATAAGATGGGTTTTCTTAGTTTGAGCTTCTCAAGCTCGGGACACGCGTTAGGTCCCGGGTTGGGGTGCTCACACGGTCGATTGTCTCTTGCTGCACCACGAGATTGCTCTCGAGCTAAGACTGAACATATACTCGGTCGTCGAGCGTCGGGTATCATGATCTCCTGCGTAATCTGCGTCATAGTAGTCGATTACTTTGTGATATCCGCCTTTCTAATATAGAAGCCCATAGTCAATTGTTCCCTTTACATATCTCAATATTTTTCTTACAACTTCCAAGTGTGGCTTCTTTGGTTTTTGCATGAATCGACTTACTACTCCCACTGCAAATGCGATGTCTGGCTCGTCAGGGTTAAGTAGATTAGGCTACCTACCAATTGTCGTTACATCGTCCCATTTTCAAGATTTTGCCTTCTTCCGTACATAACTTTGCATTGACTTCCATTGGGGTGGATATTGGTTTACACTCAAGCATCCCATATCTACGTAGGAGATCTTTTGCATACTTTTGTTGGCATAGGATCAAGCCTCCTTCATCACGATCAACTTCAAGCCCAAGAAAGTGCTTTAGCTCTCCAAGCTCCTACATTTGAAATCGAACACACAAGTTCTCCCTTATCCTTCGAATCTCTTTCATATCATCACCTGTGATGAACAAATCATCAACGTAAACTAGCACGACAACTAGTTTACCTTGTTCAAACTTGACGAACAAACTAGAATCTGTCGGTGCAAGAACATATTCGCTTTGAACCAAAAATTCTGCAATCTTGCCGTACCAGGCTCTAGGCGCCTGCTTTAGTCCGTATAATGTTTTTCTTAATTTGCACACGTACTCCGGCCGATCCTTCCTTTCATATCCTTGTGGTTGGTCCATGTAGATGTCTCGATTAATTTCTCCGTATAAAAAGCCATTTTTAACGTCCATTTGCAAAAGTTTCCATGACTTGCTACAAAAATTTGGTTTATACAATAATGTGTCAAGATGTTTTTTATTAGAATGTGACAGGTCTTAAATCGATGCAATCAATAAAATATTGTGACCTCACTTTGTATATATCTTGTTGTAAACTTCTTTTGTGCCCTAGCATTGCCCAATATTTTGAACGGAGTTTTTAACAAACGGCCCTGCGTACTATCAATTTAGTGCATTTTAAGATTTGTAATATCAAAACATGTCACCTACGTGCTTTCAGTTCATATCAATTTGACCAGATTTTTAACTGGTGTTAAATATATAACGGGCTTGTCCATGTAGGAAATAAAAGGGGGTATAAATGTACATTATTGAAGTAGATAACACCCCCCCCAAAAAAAAATCCAAAGTTTAAAGGGGTTTTAATATTAATTTAAAGAAATTCCTTATAAAAAAACTTTGAAAAAAAATTATTTTTAATTTTTCCAAACAATATTTCCTAATGATTTCAGAATAAAAATAAAACATTTTTTTAAAGAATATTTTTGGTCAAAACATATAACCATAAATACGATAAATATTTTTGGCATGGAGGGGGTGGGGTGGAGAAAAGGAAGAAGAAGGGTTTTTTTTTTTTTGTGTAATTTGAATTTAGATTTAAGTTAACGAGTTTTTTTTTTTTATTTTAAAGGAAAGGGGAAGGTGTCCATAACTTAATATTTTAATTTTCAGGATCTATAGTTCAATAATGTACATGCGTACCCTCTTTTATTTCCAACGTGGACAAGCCCGTTAAGTTTTTAACACAACTTAAAAAACATGGTCAAATTGATATGAAATGAAAGTACGCAGGTGACATTGTGAGTTTTGACAGTACAAAGGTTAAAATGCAATAAATTAATCATACGCACGGCCGTTTGTTAAAAAACTCATTTTGAACGAATGTAAAAACACATTTTGCACTAAAATGTATGTAAAATATTTAGTTATGCATGTAAAACTTAAATAACAATGTAAAAAATCATTTTTCTCTTATATTTCGTTGTCCGATTTTTATATGATGTAATAGGCATTTTATATTTCGTTGTGAGATTTTCATGGCTGGAGCACTGCAGCAAACTAAGTGATTCAACAGTTTGAAATACCAAATAGACGCCTAACGAGTTTTTATTAAAAAAATATATTTTCTAAAATTTATAAATCTTCAAAAATTCTTAGAGTAGGTCTAGGGAGAAACGCGTTTCTCCATAAGTTATGGAGAAACGGGTTTCTGAATATCCAGAAGCTTTAGGATTGATATCCAGAAGCTTTGAGATGGATATCCAGAAAAAAGATTTGAGACCAAATTCAAGGCCAAGACCAAATTTTTTATCTGGATATCACTTTCACAAGGTTCTGGATATCCAGAACATTGAATATGGATATCCAGAAGCCTTAAAACTTATATCCAGAAGCCAATTTTAAATTTCTGGATATCACTTACATAAGGTTCTGGATATCCTTTCAAAGAGTTCTGGATATCCAGAAGCTTTATAATTGATAACCAGAAGTTTTATAATTAATATCCAGATGTTTTTTAATTGATATCCAGAACCCAAAACCTTTTTAATTGATATCCAGAAGCTTTATAATTGATATCCAGAACCATTTTAATTTATATCCAGAAACAAAAAAAGACGCCAGAAACAAAAAAAGACGGACGGGACTCTCTCTCTCTCACTAAACGTTCCTCTCTCTCTAACCGCAAAAGGGAGAACCATTGCCGCCGTCTCCCTCGTCCTCTTCACTGGTCTCTCCCTCGCCGGCGACCCAATCCCTCTCCGGCCAAATTGAGCATGAATCGTCATTACCAAATGAATTTCATTTCACCAAATCGAGCCCTAACTCGCAGATTTCGGCTCCTGATCACCAAATTGAGCATGAATCGAAGGTGAGTGTTGCTTCTCATTACAACGGCCGATCAATGATGCTTTCCGTTTACCTGGGTTTGAGAGAGAGAGAGAGAGCGGCGGTGAGGAAGGTTGATTTGCCGGGGAACAGGTTGAGAGGGGGAGCGGTCGTTGTTTGGTTGTGGGTGAGTCTCTGTGTTGTTGTCTGCGTTGTGTGTGTCCGTTGTGTGTCCATAAACCCGTTTCTCCATAAATCACGGAGAAACGCGTTTCTCCCTAGATTTTGTGAAATTCTTAGGGGAATGTTAGGGACGAAGGTTAGATAGTTTTCCTATTTTTGTCCTTAAAAATTATGTCATGTGCATTACACATGACAACTTAACGATAAATTTTGGATGTTGTTAGCATGAGTGACCTTCCATAGAACAAAAAAAAAAGGTCGAATATAAAAAATAGAACAAAAAATTGTTTGCGTATCAAATCCACAATGGGTTAATAGTTGGGTGATTTTTTGTGCAATTTTTCCCAAATCTTATAAAAGCAAGTTTTTCTACGACTCTCAGGAAAAACTGATTTTTAGACTTTAAACTCTCTCATTTAAAGTTTAAAAACCGATTCAATTATTATAAAAATTGTTTAAAATCTTAAATGTCCTTAATGTAAAAAATGAGTATTTATGCTGGAGATTTCATTTGGCAATGAGTTGTAAGGAAGTTACATCTACTAGGTTTTATCATTTATCTTAAAATAAAGGGGGAATGAGCAGGAAGTTTTAAAAAAGTATTATAATGTTCGAAAAATTTCTCTACATAATATACTATTTTTATAATATTGCATGCAGTATTATATTCACATATGAGCGAATATAATACTGCATGTAGTATTATATACTACTGCATAAGAACTTTCGGGTCATTTCGATTTAATCAGGAATTTGAGGAGAAGTGATTTGTTCTAAAAGAAACTTTCAAGTCAAATTCTCTAGAATAAAGGTTGCATTTTAAAATACAAAAATAGTTTTAATATAATTTAATTATAATACAAATAAATAAAATGCATTCTTCAAACCACACGGTTTGACAATTTTTGGAACCGAACCAAACCAAACCAATATTGCTTGAAAACCGAACTAAATCGCGTGGTTTGGTTTGGTTTGGTTTGGTTCGGTTCCGAACCGCGGTTTGGACCGAACCACTTACACCCCTAATACCACTGATTATTTTTTTTAAAAAAAATTACTAAATTTTTACCCGTAAAATCTAAGGAGAAACGCGTTTCTCCTAAGCGCTTAGGAGAAACGTGTTTCTCCTTAGCGATTTATTAACGGGTTTAATTGAACGTTTAACGAACCGGTTTCTTAACCGGTTTAATTAAAACATGTTTGCCCTAAGTTCAATACCAAAACGAAATCAGTAGCAAGGGAACCCCAGTTGAATATCCAAAAACTATATCCAGAAATCAGTAGCAAGCGAAATCAGTAGCAATCGAAGGAATTATGGAAAATCCAGCTGATAAAATCAGGAGCAAGCGAAAATCCGACTGTGAGTTCACATGTTATTATTGTTTTGGTTCGCATTTTCATAAATTTCTGGATATATTAAGCATACTCATCTGTATATGAATTTAACAATGTGTTTTAGTTTGAAATTTACAATTTCTGTGTATCTATTTTGTGTTTTATGTTTAACGATTTACCATTCTACTTAGTATTGTCTCTTGGCTTTTAATTCATAATTTTTGTCATGATTAACAATGTGTTTTAGTATTGTCTCTTGGCTTTTAATTCATAATTAAAAAGGTTACGGATATAAATTAAAAAGCTTCGGATATGAATTAAAAAGGTTCTTGATATCAATTAAAAAGGTTCCGGTTATAAATTAAAAAGCTTACGGTTATCCTTTCAAAAGGTTCCGTTATCCTTTCAAAAGGTTACGGCTATATATTTTCAAAAGGTTCTGGATAACATTTCAAAAGGTTACGGATATCCTTTCAAAAGCTTCTGGATATCCTTTCAAAAGGGTTCTGTATATTTATGTTTTACTCATTAATTAATTACTTTTTCTTAAATAATAGAAGAACCTTTTTAATTATTTGTGTATATTTTCTGGATATCATTTTGAAAGTTTTTGGATATTCAATTGTTTGTTTCTGGATATTCAATTGTTTCTAGTTATTCATTTGTTGATATTTTCTGGATATTCATTTGCTTGTTTCTGGCTATTCAATTGTTTGTTTCTGGATATTCATTTGCTTGTTTCTGGATATTCATTTGTATGTTTCTAGATATTCATTTGTGGATATTTTCTGGATATCA
The DNA here is from genome assembly GCA_022495995.1 of Adenophora triphylla var. japonica. Classification (NCBI taxonomy): domain Eukaryota; kingdom Viridiplantae; phylum Streptophyta; class Magnoliopsida; order Asterales; family Campanulaceae; genus Adenophora; species Adenophora triphylla. Next base: position 48,994 of record JAFEMH010007201.1, on the reverse strand, counting down.
TTTTGAAAGTTTCTGGATATTCATTTGTGTAGTTTCTGGATATTCATTTGTGTAGTTTCTGGATATTCACTTCATTTATTTCTGGATATCCTTTTTTAGTTTTTATTTTTTTTATGTTTTGTAGCTGCAAATTTAAATAAAGGTGAAGGTAGTAAGAAGCATAAGAAGAATCAATTAAGTGAAGGTCAAGTTAAGAACTCTAATAAGAAATCAACAGTGGATGTGGTTGAAAGTGGTAAGAAACGGGCATTTGAACATTGTTGTGTCCCAGAAAGGCTTATTGATCTTTGTTTAACCGATGCTCAGAAAGAAGATGTTAAATCTATAGGTTTTGGTGGACTATTAGAACTTAAGTTGAATAGATTGCCAACAGGGGGAATTGTGGAATATCTTGTTGAAAGATTTGATTCAGGAAGCTTTATTCAGAGAATCAAGAATAACAAGTATTATATAACCACAAATGATGTTTTTGATATTCTTTGTCTTCCAAGGAACTTAAAAAAAGAGAGGATAAATTGTTCAATAGGAATTGACAAAGAGTTGAGCGCACGATATAAAAATACTTTTGGGAAAGTTAAAGATGGTATTCCAGCCCGTCTGCTTGGTCAACACATCAAAGACCTACCTGATGGAGGTGATGAGTTTAAACGCCTCTATGTATTGTTTCTTTGTCGGTTTCTTTCTTGCACCCGTAGTAACAAAGGCCGTTGATTGTTCTTTGTTGGCATTGGTTTAAGATGTTACTCAAATCAAAAAGTTTGATTGGTGCCAATTTGTATTGAATAAGTTATCTGATGGTGTTAGGAAGTTTAAGGCTTCTTACCCGGCAAAGTGAGGTGTTGCGGTGGTTGTGTGGCAATTCTTTTAATAGCTTACTTTCATAGATTTCCATATTTGCGTAAACATGAACCAACTGCACGTCCTTTGATTCAACATTGGACTCAAGAGAAAATTTCTGCCAGGGCTGGGAATGAAGCTAAAATTGGTTAGGGTGGAGTACTTTATTTGGATAATGTTTATCCTATTACGAGCTATGAGGATGATTTGGATGAAAGCAGATTGGATTGCGATTGATCTTGCTCCTTTTGTTGAGGATGTAAGTCATCCTACAAAAATACCTGCAAGTGAAAATGTTCAGTAAGTTTTGGATTACATTAAAGAGTTACTGGAAATATTTGAATGATATTAAAGTTGCTATCAATGCTCACATTGCAAGGATTTCAAAAATTGAGAAGGGGAAAGAAAAAGTTAATAATGATGATGTTGAGAAAGGATCTGCTGAAGAGGAGGATTTGATTGGTGATAGTGAACCTTGGGGAAGTCAGGTTTTTGATTACATTGATGATATTATTGATAAATTGAAAACTTCAAAAGATGAGTTGAAGGAGAAAGGGAAGGTTGGACCATTGCCAACATTTAGGATTCTTTCACGAGTCAAGGATCCGAGCATACAGAGTCGATGATAATGTTGAAAAATTTCAAAATTTTGATGACAGATATGTGCATGAGCATTATGAGGATCAAGATGTTACCAATGTTGATCAACCAACTTGAAGATCAATCTGCAGAGCATCAAATTGCTAGGCTTAATACGAGAGGATCAAGTTACTGATACCCATCCGTGTTAAAACAACCAATGATTGAGCCTATATGCATTTATTAAAGAAGTTGACGTGGAAGAAGAATATTCTTCACAAATTTTTGGTGCTATTGATAATTTGGTTGAAAAAATTTTTCAACATGGTGTTAATGGTGAGAAGTTTGACAAGATGTTAGATGAAGTGCATTTGGAACCTGTGAATGGTGAGATTATTCTTTCATCTGAATTCATGGTGAAGAATAAGGAAGTAATGATTGGTATGCCAAAGATAAAGATGGAAGTGGTTGATTATTGCTTCTCAAAATTGATTCTTCCAGAGTCAAAAAAGTAATATCCCCTTTTTATTTCAATATTATTACAGTTGAAATTAAATATGTTATTCAAGTTTTAATATTATTTTTTCAAAGGCTTTTTTCGGTTTAATGATTTCTTTGACCGGAAGCAGACGATATTTTGAGTATGAGAGAAGACACGTATATCACGGGTGCAATTGTGAATGCTTGGGCAATGTTGTTGAACCAGCTGAAACATAAAAAAGGTGTAATGAAGAGATTTATGTTTGGTGTTGACCATTCTGTAAGTTTACTTTTTTTCAACAACTTACAAGTATATATCGATTAGGTATATATCCATGAAATTTCTTTAAGATATTGTTTATCATTTATATTAACAGGCTACTTGGGCGAAACGTTCTTTGAGTGCTCGTGTTGGTGCCGCAGTAAATGCTTCAAACTTTTTTGTATTGGAAAAATGATGTTAATGTAGATGGGAATGTAATGGATCCTGGAAAGAAGTAGATCTCGTATGTATTTTCATTTGTCAATACATTTCTGGATATCATATTGAAAATTTCTGGATATACTTTATGGTATTTCGGATATATGCATGACCAAGGCCTAGGCCAAGGCCTAGGCCTATGCCATGGCCAAAGTAATTTCTGGATATACTTTATGATATTTACGGATATACTTTATGGTATTTCGGATATATCCATGACCAAGGCCAAGGCCAATGCCTATGGCATGTCATAGTAATTTCTGGATATGCTTTATGGTATTTACGGATATACTTTATGTTATTTCCGGATATATCCATGACCAAGGCCTAGGCCAAGGCCAAGGCCTATGCCATGGCCAAAGTAATTTCGGATATACTTTATGGTATTTACGGATATACTTTATGGTATTTTTGGATAGTCACCTAATATATTTTGGATATACTTATTTTTTGCGCTTTTTTTCCCATACTTTAAGGGAAGCAATAAAGGTGGGCACTTTACACTATATGTGTACAACATGGCTTCAAAATCCATTCACTATTTTGACAACCTTTCAATGAATCAAGCAAAAAAAGTCAAGTTGTGAAACTTACGAAAGCATTGGTATATGTTTTGAAACTTACGAAAGCAAGCTTTTATATTTTTCATTTTTGTTTTCATTGGTTATCTAATATTTTATACTTTAAATGTTTTCTTATGTGCCTATGAAAGGTTTTTGAAGAAGATTGATCATCCATGTTATAATGATTTTGAAGACAAAAAAACATATAAATTTGAATACATGGAATGTGATTGGGTTCTTAAAGAAAATCATGTTAACCATGATTGTGGAGTTTATGTGATGTCTGAGATGAATGATTTTCAAGGATCAAAGTACTCATGCCCTGAGTTATGTCAGGTACTATTAAAGTTTTTTTTATTCATATTTATATTATATGAGTTTGTATATATATGTTTTAACAATTTTTTTTATTTTTTTTACTTTGTAGGATAAACAAAGGATCCGTCTACGAGCTGAAATTCTTTCAACACTTTTGCTTAGTCAATTGAACAGAGATAAGCATAATTTAATGATTGAAACAAACACTTTTGAAAAAGAGAAGAAAACAAAAAGAACAGAAGAACAAAGTAATGTACAAGATTCATAGATGTATGTAATTATGTAATTAGGAATCTGGTTTGGTGATGTAATTAATGTACTTTAGTGAATTGATAGTTTCTGGATATTCATATTGAAAGTTTCTGGATATGCATATAGATAGTTTCTGGATATACATTTTTGATATGCTTTATGGTATTTGTGGATATATCCATGACAAAGGCCATTTAAAGTTTCTTGATATCAATTAAAAATGTGTTTTAGTATTGTCTCTTGGCTTTTAATTCATAATTAAAAAGTTTCTGGATATGAATTAAAAAGGTTCTTGATATCAATTAAAAAGGTTCTGGTTATAAATTAAAAAGCTTCTGGTTATCCTTTCAAAAGGTTCTGGATATCCTTTCAAAAGGTTCTGGCTATATATTTTCAAAAGGGTCTGGATAACATTTCAAAAGGTTCTAGATATCCTTTCACAAGCTTCTGGATATCCTTTCAAAAGGGTTCTGGATATTTATGTTTTACTCATTAATTAATTACTTTTTCTTAAATAATAGAAGAACCTTTTTAATTATTTGTGGATATTTTCTGGATATCATTTTGAAAGTTTTTGGATATTCAATTGTTTGTTTCTGGATATTCAATTGTTTCTAGTTATTCATTTGTGGATATTTTACGGATATTCATTTGCTTGTTTACGGCTATTCAATTGTTTGTTTACGGATATTCATTTGCTTGTTTCTGGCTATTCAATTGTTTGTTTCTGGATATTCATTTGTGTAGTTTCTGGATATTCATTTGTGTAGTTTCTGGATATACTTTTTGATAGTTTCTGTATATAAAATTGAAAGAAAACAAACTAAGTAAATTTTTTTAAATATAATTACAAAAAAAAAAACCAACAATAACAACAAAAAACATCTGCAACAATAACAAGAACAAACATCAACATCCCCTAATTCGCATCATTGATTTCACGTCATATCTTTGCTCTAGTGCCATGTGTTGTTCCTTGGATATTTCTCCATACGAAGAAATAGATCCACGATGAATAGCATGTGCAAAGAGTTGGTCCCAAGTCAATGTTCTTGTTGGAAAGCTAATGCGGGGGCGAGAATGGGCATTGCAATTGATTTTCCACATTATAGAGGGAAAACGCCCATTTTGGATTGATCGCTTTGTGACTTGCAACTTTTTGCTCCAGGGTCCATTCTCTTCTAACCCTAGGCGGAAGCGGAACATCCACAATATCATCTACATATTCAACCTCCTCGGTGAAACCCTATATCGAATCGGAACTTTCGTCCCGCTTGAGCTTGGTTGTTGTTGTTGTTATTCATTTTGAGAAATTTGTTTTTTTTTTTGTTGTGATGGTAGGAGTGGTGTTGTATGGTATTTATATAGGATGAGTACTTGAAACTAGTCAAAAAAGTTGCTCAATGAATTCAATGCACATACATTTATTACTCTTTGAATTCAATGAATTCAATGCACTTACCATCTGTACACATTTATTACTCTTTGAATTCAATAGTAAGTCATGTCTTTTCAAAGTTAAAAGACACATTGGTTGGCTAAAGTCATGGATTCAATAGTTAACTACATATCAAACAAAAACAGGTCATGGATTCAATAGTGCCAAATTTCAAACAAAAACATATTCATTAAACGAATTTAGTAACCATTAAACAAAATACATCAAACACAAAAATATTAAAAGCAAGAATTTAGTAACCATTAAACACTACCACTACCACCTCCATCATCATCTACATTGTCATTCAATTTGTTTTTGGATCATATTCATTCAAAATATATTCCAAATACATTTCCAAAGCCTTGTGGTGAATCCTAGCGGCTTCATCAATGTTGTGAGCGTTGCCAAACTCATGAGCATGTTTGACTATCCCCACATAATCCTTATCCCTACAATTGTGTCCATTACATGGCTGCAATGGACAACGAAATGAGGGAGTTCCATTTGCGAGAAGAATTTGCCAAAACAACAAGATGACCATTGAGCAATTTTTGGTAGCACATCATGTATATTTTCCAACTTTTGTCATCATTTGAATCACCCAAAGTTGGCTCCCCAATTTCCCTTGCCTTTGTTCAATCACTAGAAAAATTATTAAAGGTAGAATTTTTCTTGAACTTGATGTATATATTTACCTTTGGACAGATTTATATAGGCGAGTACTTGAAACCAGTCAAAAAAGTTGGTCAATGAATTCAATGCACTTACCAACCTGTACACATTTATTACTCTTTGAATTCAATAGTAAGTTCGAATGCTTTTTTGACCATTAAAGTATATCCAGAAACTATCAATTCTATATCCGAAACTCTTAATTTGAATATCCAGAAACTACAAAATGTATAACCGAAACATTCAATATGAATATCCAGAAACATTCAATATGAATATCCGAAACTACAAAATTTATATCCAGAAACAACCATATTGAATACCCAGAAACTTTAATTGGCCTTGAACTTTGATTTTGGACAAGTGTTCCAAGTTAGGTGTTCCAAGTTGAGTAATAAAAAAAAAAAAAAGTCACGGATTCAATAGTTATCCCAACTAGTACTGCTTCATTTTGTCCATAAGTAATAGTGCCAAAATTCAAACAAAATCAGTCACGGATTCAATAGTTAACTACATTTCAAAAAAAAAAATCATGGATTCAATAGTGCCAAATTTCAAACAAAAACAGTCACGGATTCAGTATAAATAAGTTAGATCTTCACTTCTTTTTTATTTCTAAATTTCATCTAAAAAGCAATCAATTTCTCGGTATGAGTACGAGTAGGTCAGTCAAGTCTGAGAAAAATGTTGAAGATTATGAAGAAGAAAGAGCTGCTAAAAGAATTTCAGGTTTCTTAGAAGATATTAAGGAGGGATATTATAGTTTGTGGAACAGTTCAGATAAACTTCACTGCCCATTCCGTGACAATAAGAACAGCAAGAAATCAACATGGATTTGGGATTCTCTTCTGTTACATGCCAAGGATCGTGGGGCAACTAAAGCTTATGGAGAGCATGATATGTTCAAGCACTCTGCACTCTATAAGTTTATGGAGAGCAAGAATAAATAATTTGTTATGTGTTGTGTGGTTTGTTTGTTTGTAGTTTTTTTTTTTTTTAATGAATAATATCTACTGTATAATATTATTTTCTTTAGATCTGAAGTGTCATAGTTTGGTTTGAAGTGCCAGTTTTAACTCTTAATTTGAATATCCAGAAACTAACAAAATTTATATCCAGAAACAACCATATTGAATACCCGTAAACTTTAATTGGCATTGAACTTATCCCCCTTGGCCTTGACCATGGCCTTGGCCTTGGACTTCTGGATAGGCACCTACCACATTTCTGGATATACATTCAAATACTTCTGGATATAATTGGCCTTGGCCTTGGCCTTGGACTTGGCCAAGGCCAAATCCATGACAAGTTCAAGTCCAAGGCCAACTTGTCCATGGCAAGGCCAAGGCCAAGGCCAAGGCCAAGGCTTTTGCCATGGCCTTGGCCTTGACCATGGCCTTGGAATTACGGATATCAATGCACTTACCAATTTGTACACATTTATTACTCTTTGAATTCAATAGTAAGTATATCCGAAACTATCAATTCTATATCCGAAACTATCAATTTGAATATCCAGAAACTTACAATTCTATATCCAGAATCAATTATCAATTTACTGGATATGCACCTACCACATTTACGGATATACATTCACATACTTGGATATAATTAGCCAAAGCCAAATCCATGACAAGTTTAAGGTCAAGGCCAACTTGTCTACGAGTAAGGCCAAGGCCAAGGCCAAGGCCAAGTCCAAGGCTTGGCCATGGCATTGGCCATGACCATGGCCTTGGCCTTGGACTTCGGATATCATTGCACTTACCAACTGGCTTGTACACATTTATTACTTTTTGAATTCAATAGTAAGTATATCCAGAAGCTATCAATTCTATATCAAACTATCAATTATATATCCAGAAATTATCAATTCTATATCCGAAACTTAGAAATGTATATCAAGAAACTATCATCAATTTACGGATATACACCTACCACATTTACGTATATACATTCACATACTACGGATATAATTGATAAAAACATTTAACTAGTCATTTACGAACATAAAAACATCAAATATTCGTGTATAAAATATTTAACTAGTCAACTTAATAAATTGTACTTCAATCTAAAAACTATTAAATCAAATGTTCATTTGGTGTTTTTGAACCAAACTCATCAGTGATTGGCTTTCTTCTATCAAACTTTGTCTTTAGCTTTCGTTTTCTGCCCTTTGTATTTGCACGAATTGGATCCATCACAATTTGGAGCACTTGTTATACTTTCTGAACCAACACTATCATTAACACTTGTCGTAGATCTACATTCCTGTTGATTTTCTGACAACAATTGTTGTATAAGAAGTGAGTCTCTATTGAACCCATCTTCCAGTATCTTTTTTGCAGCTCTGTTTTCATGACAAGCCATCATCAGATTGTGGTATTTCATTGCCATCTTTTGTTTCCAGGGAATGAATTCATTTTTCTCTGTTGATGTATTATCTTTTCCTTGATAGACTTTGTCCCATACATCTTTTTTTGCCATCTTTGTCCACCTTTTTTCAATGTAGATATCTGGTATCCTTGTGACATTTGACAAATTCAGCGCCTTTATGCAATGAAAGCACAACCAACCGACTGTAGTAAACTGATTGCAGCTGCATACAACTGTTACACTTTCATCATTCCTAACAAAGAGTACACTCTCATATTTATCTGGGTACTTCTCATGAGCAACATGTATGAATCTGCAATCTTCATCACTTTCATCTCCAAATTTGTATACAGCAGGAAAAGCTCGTTTTACCTCAATCTCAAAGAACTTGAATATCTGTGGTGTGTATACCTGAGCTGCTTGTTTTATGATACCACCATACATGTCGGTTGAGGGACCGAGATTGATGCTTGAAATTCCGTCTCTTGTTCGAGTATTCCTCCAACGTTTAACTGTTTCATTGAATATGTCAAAGAACTGAGTGAGGGATGTGTTTCTGTTTGCTTTGAAACAAAGGGCATGATTTGTGCTCTCGCTTCTTTGGGATGACAATATTCCAGCGGAGAAGAAATTTGTGCTTAAAGCTGTGCACCATTTCTCCCGTAGTCCATATAGACGCTTGAACCAGGAATTTTCAACGAGATTGTATTTCACCAGCATTGACTCCCAACAACTTTCAAATTCATCCTCACTGGTACATCCCATTAAACAATGATCAAATTCTTTTTTAAAATCTTCATTTGTCTTCAATTGTCCAAAGTGGGATACAGCATTTTGTTGGATGTGCCATAAACATAGCCTATGCCTCGTACGCCCTTCAAATACCTGTATTATAATAAAGTTTCTGAATATTAACATTATATGCTTCTGGATATTAACATACAATAAATTTACATTGACCAATTTTTTGTCATGGCTTAGGCCTTGGCCATGTCCAGAAACTAACAATTGAATATCCAGAAACTACCAAAAGAATATCCAGAAACTACCAAATTGAATATCCAAGAAACTTTATATTGAATAACCAGATACTTTAGAATGACTAGCTACTGGATATTCAATCTGGTAGTTTCTGGATATAAACACCAATGACATATGGGCAAAGTTAAGGCACATCTGAATTATTTTTAGAACTATATAGCACAAATAAAATACTAGATAAGAAATATTATAAAAGAACTGGTTATGGAATTTTATAATCATACCTCTTCAATTGCATTTGACATTGCTTGGTCTTGGTCTGTAAATATTGTTTTTGGTTCTTTTCCTCCCATTGATTTTCTAAACTGCTTAAGCAACCAGACAAATGTTTCTTTTTTTTCATTTGCTATGAAAGCACAACCAAACATGACAGTGTTCCAATGATTATTAATGCCAACTATTGGGGCACAGATAAGATTGTATCTCGTTTGTAGTATAAGTTGTGTCAAATATAACCAGCATCTCCATAGAGCTTGTAATCTTCCTTCATCATACTATCTCTCCAAAATATAGCCCCAAGTCTTCCTTCATCATCAAATTTGATTTTAAAATAGAACCCTCGATCTTCCAAGTGAAATTTCAAAAAGCCTATCAACAACATTCGAGCATCACCATTTTCAATTTTTTCCATTCTAAGTTTCGAACAAAATTGACATGATCTTTCTTTGTGTGACCAACATGTTCCTCTCCACCACCGCTTTTACCAAAAGACTATATCCATCGCTTGGTTTTATACCGGCTTCTTCCATTATTTCAATTATTTCACCCCGATCTTCGAGATACACCTTTCACTACGCTTCAAATGGTTCCAATCTGTCCTTGTCATTGGATGATTGTGCTCTGTAACATGGCGGTCAACAACATACATATCTTCCTCTTTTAGCAATTTTGCCCTCAAAAGAGCCTTACATTGAGTCCTCTTTATGTAATTTCTCCTTCTCTTTTGTTGTTTTTTGGTAACATCGAGTTGTTCAACTTGGTGAAGGAATTTGAACTTCATTAACATTAATCGGTGATGGAACACTCGATTTTATCCTCTTGGGTTGATCCGGTAACTCCTTCACATGAGCAACGGAATAGCTTGTCTAATATCCTTGAAGTCTTTTTGAAACATGATTTGTTGACAACTTAATACTAAATCCTAGTGCATTTGCATGAAGTTTATACAGTTTGTACAATTCCTCCCATGTCTTTGCTTTTGTTCCCAGCAAATTTTTGCTTATATCAATATTAGGGTCCTCGGTTACAGTTACTGCACACACAAAATATATTAAAAAGAATAATGTTATATGAAATCAGTAATTCTAAAGCAATATGTCAATAAAGTTAAGAGAGAAAACCTATTTGAAGCCCAATTTCAGGATCTGTAGGTTGTTGAAAAGTTTAAAAGTTTCTGGTTATTCAACTTGGTACTTTCTGGATATACATTTTATTGTTTCTGGACATGGTCAATTGTGTGTATCTGGATATTCAAATTGGTACCTACTGGATATACATTTTATTGTTTCTGGATATTCAATAGATAGTTTCTGGATATACATTTTTGTAGTTTCTGGATATAGCATTGGCCTCGCCAAGGACATGACCATATCCTTTGACCTAGTACATTGCCAGCTTTAAAGTTTACGGATAGTCAAATTGGTACTTTATGGATATACATTTTAATGTTTCTGGACATGGTTAATTGTGTGTTTCTGGATATTCAAATTGGTACTTTCTGGATATACAATTAATTGTTTCTGGATATTCATTTGATAGTTTCTGGATATACATTTGAAGGTTTCTGGATACAATTAATTGTTTCTGGATATTCATTTGATAGTTTCTGGATATACATTTGAAGGTTTCTGGATACTCATTTTATAGTTTCTGGATATCAATGCACTTACCAACTGTACACATTTCTGGATATCAAATGAATATCCAGAAATTATCAATTCTATATCCAGAAACTATCAAATGTATATCAAGAAATTATCAAATGTATATCAAGAAACTTTCATCAATTTCTGGATATGCACCTACCACATTTCTGGATATACAATCACATACTTCTGGATATAATTGGCCTTGGCCAAGGCCAAGGCCAAATCCATGACAAGTTCAAGGCCAAGGCCAACTTGTCCATGGCAATGGCCAAGGCCAAGGCCAGAGTCCAAGGCTTGGCCATGGCCTAGGGTTTGACCATGGCCTTGGCCTTGGACTCCCGGATATCAATGTACTTACCAACCGTACACATTTATTTCTCGGATATGCACCAACCACATTTACGGATATAAATTCACATACTTGGATATATAATTGGCCTTGGCCTTTGGACTTGGCCATGGTCAACGCCAAGGCTAAGTACAAAATCAAGGTCAAGGACAAGGTCAATGGCAAAGCCAATAAGCAATTTATGGATATGTACCTAACACATTTCTCGATATACATTTTTGGTACTTCTGGATATCATTAATATAAATTTACGGATATGTACCTTACACATTTACGGATATACATTTTTGGTACTTTCGGATATCATTTATATAAATATCTGGATATAATTTATATAAATATCCGGGTATGGATATAGAGATTAAACCCGTAGGGCCGGAGAATATCGATTTGTGTAGCCTGGAGAATATCGATTTGTGATATTTCTGAATATCTGTCATGTAATTGAGCTTCCATTTATGCTATTGATGGATAGATCCAAAATTACGTAGATCAATCTCTGGAAATGTACAATAACAATCGACCTTATTACAATAAACGTTGATTAAAATTAAAAACAGTAGTTGTTGATTTGGTTCATATTACCTGATTTAATCAATATCGATTTCTGTATTGTTTCTTGATATTCATTTTGATTGAACTGTCCTGCTCGTCTCCATTTTGCTGTGATCGTTGTAGTGCGTCTTTGTGTGTATATACGCAAATATTGAATTTATTTAGGTTTTTGTAGGTTTTTGGATAATAGAACCGGTTTAATTGAAATGGTTGCCGGTTTTTTGAATATATTAAAAAACCCGTTTCTCCATACAGATATGGAGAAACGCGTTTTTCAACAGACCAACTCATTAAAGAAATCCATTTTCGGATAAGAATTTGCATTGAGCATGTAATATATTGTAGAATTTGGGTTGACGAGGTAACATCATCAAACATTCCAAAATACAAGAAACATTCTTATGCGGTACGAATGATGACATCCAATTCATTGTAAAATAATGCGATACTCGTCACAATTACAAGAAAACGAAAACAACACTTAACGAAAAAGAGAAATATACGGCTCTCAACGAAGGAGAGAAATTAATCATTTGACAAAAATAATTAAAAATCTCAATAACACAATTAGGCCTGTCAATTTTTACCCATTACTCATGAACTCGCTCAACCCAACTCGCTAATTACCCGATCCAACCCAACTCATTAACAATTTCGGATTGAAACGAGTTACCCGCTTTAACCCGCTAAATTTAGCGGGTTAAAGTGGGTCAACTCGTCAACCCGTCTCAACCCGCCGTAACAAGCATTGAAACATTTGCAACATTTGTTTTAATAGCCCCCCCCCCCCGTTGGGTCAAAAAATATTTTAAATTTATTTTTAACCACTCCCACCCCCCCCTACCCCCCCCCCCCGCCCCAGCCCCACCCCTACTACCCCCCGTCGGGTCAAAAATATTTAAACATTTTAAATTTATTTTTAACCACCCCTACCTTCCCCCCGTCGGGTCAAAAAAATTTAAACATTTTAAATTTATTTTTAACCACCCCCACCCCCACCCCTACCCCACCCCACCCCCACCCCTACCCCACCCCACCCCCATCCTGTCCCGATCCTAAACTTAGGCACCATTTTGGTCACACGTGGAGCATGTGGGGGTGGGGTGCATTGAATCTCATGCTAGGTATTATTTGATATTTGGATTGATTACGTGTTCATTTTGATGAATTACGTGATTTTAAATGTTAACAAATTAATTTGAATTATATAATGTCTAAATGGATGAATGGGAAAATTTTGTAGTAAAGTTATAATACTTGAAATTTTAAATGAAATGTTATAAAAAGTATTGAGGAGCTTAGGTGTAATTATAAGTATAAGGTGGTTGTTTGTAGAAGTTCAGAACTTAGAGGAGCTAAAGTGTAATTGTTTTATATAAATATCAAAACTTCTCCCAGAAGAAGGTTCAATTATCCTCCTTAGTTCTTCCTTCAATCCTACGTTTCATCCTAACCCTAGGGCAGAAAATTATAACAAATCAACCGTCAACCCGTTCCTGGTTTTGATTACATATTATTGATCAGGCAGTCGAGTGGATCATTTAGAGCCGATTAAAGTTAATATTATTTTCGAAACATTTTGGTAAGTTATTATGATTTTGTTCAATAATTGTTCATATCGAGTTAAACGATGTTATTATGATTATATAAATGAGTTTTGGAAATGTTGAATCATTTACTTGGCTTTTGGAAATGGTTGATAAAATGGTTGGTTTGAAATGGGAATATGTTGTATATATTTATATAGCATGGAGGGAGTATGGTTATAGTTTAGAACTGATATAGACTGATGTTGGTCTGATTGGCATAGCTGGGTAGGAGTAGGATGGATCATTTCTTGCCTTACTGCTGATGTTGAAAATCACCAGAGGTGTCTTCTTGAGTCACGCGATAGAGGTTGCCCTCGCCGTGCGACAGTTTAGGCCATGTCACGAGTCGTGCCATTAAGCACGAGTCGTGACCCTCAGTTGCAGTCGTGATCCCTAGTCGTGACTATCTATGCAGTCGTGCGGATTTGGGGCACGAGTCGTGCCCAGTGCAGTTGCCTGTGATCAATTTTCCAAGCTTTATATGTAACGACCCTAACCCTAGGCACTATTTTAGTATCATATTATATGCTTTTAATATTTATGTTAACCTTATGTGTTCATTTATGTCTTTAATTTCTTATATTAAGATAAGATGGTTGGGAAATAATTTAGAATCCTTAGGATTTCAAGGAAAATAAAATAAAGCATCTTGGGAAAAGTATAATAATAGAAAATGGATAAAATGTGAAATGAGGTTAAAGTATGTGGGATAAAGAATTGGAGTAGGGGGTTTAGTTTTACTATTTTAGAACTTGGGAGGGTTTAATTGAAAAAGATTGAAAAGGTTTAATTATTTGGCATGGGGGGAATGCTCTCCCCTTACTTCCCTCACCATATCCTTCTCTTAGTCAAAGCCTCCCATACTTCCTCCATCCTCCTCATTTTCCCTCACCATTTTCTTCTTCCTTCCTCCCAATTTTCATGGAAGCTCCTTCTTGAAGCCTCACTTTCCAAGTTCCTAGAGAATTCAATTCTTCCCCATTTGGCAATCTAATAGTACTTCCGTGTTCGGGGTGAAGAGAGGAGCACATCAAGCTAAGAAAATCCTCATTCCATCCCATATTTTCTATGTGAGTTATTATGACTTTCCCTTCTTTAAATGTTCATGAACTATGGATGTTGTTATTGTTATTATGATGATTGTTTGATGTTTTAGAAACCTTCTTGGAGTTGAGAAATTGGTTAATGTTATGGAATGATGTTGTTTTTCATAGGAGTTGATTAAGAGTGTAAGAAAATGGTTGGAGTTGGATTAAGATGATTAATCTTGAAATATGGTAGTAAAATGGGTGGAAAACCAAGTGGTAAATGATCTAGGTTAGGATATGCTACTTTGGGGTTAAATGGTGTAGAATGGAATTAGCAAAATTAGAAATCCCTTTTAGGTTCACAAATTAGAAGAAGCTTGGTACAAGTTTTGGTTTTTGGGAATTACTAAGGAAATCTGCCATTGATACCTGATTCTAGCCGTGGCACGAGTCGTGCCCCTAGGCACGAGTCGTGCCCATGGCCAACTCGTGGATACGACTCGTGGAATTGGAGTTAAATCGTTCTGATCAACTTAAGGCTGAATTGGCACGAGTCGTGCCCTAAGGCACGAGTCGTGCCCTGTGAAAATAACGAGTCGTGCTTGCTAAGGGACGCACGAATCTGGGAAAGGTCAAAAGGGCACGAGTCGTGCCCTGGGGCACGAGTCGTGCCCTGGCCTGGTAACTTTGAACCAACTTTAGAGCTGTTTAAACCTATTCAAACTAGAACCAAAATGAAATCTCTTTAACTTAGATTAAAGTAGAATACTTTGGCTACACAATGACATCTTATTTGACCAAAATGGATTAGTAGAAGTAGTTTAAATATTGTCCGGAAAATGGTTAATAGGCTTGATTAGTAACTTCACCAAAGTAGTTCAAACTTGGGAAGTAGATCTTGAACTCTTATTAAGGTTATTCGAGGTTGTATAATAACTATGTAGGAATGGTTTATGATACATAGTGGCCTTACTTGCCCCTATCCTTGGTGATTGGTTTGAATAGTGTAGAAGCTGTATGTTACCCTATCGTGCTAGTTTGGGAATGTGTATTTATCACATCGTTTCATTATTATCCAAAGTGTGGATTTATATACTATGTTGATAACTTGTTATCCCAAGGGTGGATATGTTCATTATATGGTGGCATGGTTATCCCAAGTGTGGATATGATTATCGTATGGCTGTATTGTTATCCCATTTGTGGATTTATTGGTTATATTGTACCTTACTTGGATTCATGTTCATTGATGGTATTATGTATAGTGTATTAAATGAATGTTGCACTATGGTATTGATTTAGCATGAGTATACATTACCATGTTGATATATTATTATCCCTGTGGTGGATGTTATTTCAAGTATCTATTATATGCTTGAGTGTGTTTATATCAGCTGATCTTTGGGGGTATAATGGAATACGATCACTTATGAGGAATTGTTCCATAAGGTGATCGGATTACATTATACCTGTGACCTCTCCCCCTCTGTGGCCACAGTGGGGTTATAGCATCTATATTGAGCCAAAAGCCTTACAGAGTTGCTACTATCTTATATGGTTTCCTGGAACACGGGTTTTATAAGATGTGAATATGCCTAAGCAATTCACAGGAGATGAGTTATAATCATAACTATCTCGGTTATATGATATTTATTCTGGTGGATATGCATTCACAGAATAAGTGGAGTAATTACTTCCACAGTGGTACGACTTATGATTCAGACGGGAAAGGTAAACAAAGGTAACGGAAGGTGTTTACTGTTTTACCAATATGTGAGATATACCTTGTTATGTGTTGCATCTTACTTGGCATATTGCTGCATTCATAATAGCTTGCTGAGATTTATTCTCACCCCTCTCCCTTTAATGTTTTTAGATCCTGAGACAGGCGGACCGACCAAGTGAGGACGGAAAGGAGTTTGGACGTGGTATTTGGGATTGTCGGGGTACGTATAGGTTGGCGTAGAAGATGTATTTTGGTATAATTCCTTTATGGAGTTTGTGTGTGTAAAGCTTAGTTTCTACGTTATAATCAAAGTCTTTTGTAATTAAAACAGGTTGTTACTTTTAAAGTTATTCAACTCTTCCTCCCATGTAGAGAGGAATGAAGTTATTTTGAAATGGTTATGTTCGGTATGTCAAAGTTGTAAGTTAAATCGAAGTTTTAAAAAGTTTAGGTGGTTTGAGTTCTATTGGGGACGCTCTAGATCGGGACACGGGTTAGATTCCGGGTTGGGGTCCTCACAGTTGGTATCAGAGCTCGGTTAGAGTTCTCGGGTAGAGTCTAGCTGAGTGAGAGTGTGTGATAATTTACGCCGAGTGTTTGATGCAGGAGTTTATTCAATGGTTGGAAATGAGGACGATCAGCATCAGGTTCCGGGCAATGTTGGTAATGCCGGGGGTGATGGAAATCCGAATGTTGAGACGATGAACATGTTCCGAGTATTTTTCAAAATATGGAAACACAAGGGTAAGTACAGCAGCATCAAGAAGGCAGACATGGGCATGGTTTGGAAAAGTTCATCAAGATGACACCTCCAAGCTTTAGTGGAGACCCAGATCCGGTGAAAGCGGAGAGATGGCTTGAAGCTATGAATAAGATTTTCGCAGCGATGGAGAGTACAGATGCAGAAAAGGTGTGATGCGCAGTCTTCAAGTTAGAAGGACCTGTAGAGCATTGGTGGCAAGTAGTGAAGGACGGCTGGGATTGGGACCTTACACCGCAGACTTGGGAGAACTTCACACGCAAGTTCCGAGATCATTTTATTCCAATGGTTACAAGAGATAAGAAGAAAGTTGAGTTTTTGAGATTAAAGCAAGGATCAATGACCGTGGCGCAGTACTCAGCAAGGTTTACGGAGCTAGCTCTCTATTGTCCACATTTAGTGCCGGATGAAGAGAGACGGGTATATCGATTTGTGAAGGGATTAAGGCTAGAGTTCAGGAAACAGTTATTGACTCACGACTTCACAGATTTCCAGACAGCAGTGAATAAAGCCTAGCGGATAGAGAATGATATTGTCAAGCACCGGGGTAGATCTGAGGGTGGAAGTGGAAGTAAACAGAGATTTCAAGGTCAAGGTTCTGGATATAGTAGAGGGCAACAGAGAGGATCAGCATCGGAGTTAGCAAGAGGGGAAGAAGTGGCGACTACGACAACTCGTCCGACTTCAAATCAGGTAAGGATTGTATGTGGTTATTGCAAGAAGATGGGTCATTCTGAAGACAAGTGTTGGAGTAAGCAAGGGAAATGCATGAATTGGGGAGAAATGGGGCACTACAAGAAAAAATTGTCCTATATTTCATCAGAGGTTAGCTTCGGGTGCCGGTCAAAGGGGGAAAGAGGTGGAATGAAAAGGGACAATGAAGGGAATCCAAAAGGGAATGTGTAAAGTTGAATCCTTGTTTTGAGTCTTGGAGGGATAGATCCCTCAGCAGTCTTTAGAGGTATAATACCTGTCTCAGAAGTAGGGATTATACTTTTATAGATCCCGGTTCATTTCATGCATGTTTGGCATTGCATTTTGCTTTAACGTGGCATATATTGCATAAGATTTGTTTATGTGTTAGAGGTTTCTGCTCTTATGAGAGAGTACCTCGAAATTTCTTGATTTACCACAAGTGTGATGTGGTTTTAGCTGGGCAGGTATTGCCAGTTGATTTGGTATGATTATCAATGTGTGATTTTGATGTACACTTGGCCTAGATTGGTTAAGTAGTGGCCGTGCATTGATAGACTGTCGTATGAAGCGAGTCTTCTTTTCTATGCCTAATTGGTCTATATGGTATTAGATACAGATAAGCCTTTATGTGGTATCCTTGTTATATATGCATTAAAGATTGAAAAATTTTGGTTAAAAGGTGTGAAGATTAATTGGTATATGGTAGACTTGGGTAAGAAGTCTTCGAAAAATGTTATGTGCTAATTAGGAAAATGGTAAATGTGCTTTCAGCAAAGTATTATATGACTCTAGGTTGGGAAGTGGAATTACGTATTGATTTAGTGTCAGGTTTAATGCCTATATCAAAAGCACCTTTTAGAATGATCTCGATTTTATTGTGGTTATAATGAGCAGAGTTTTATCCTTATCTTGATGGCTTGTGGAAATTATTATTGGTGACATCCTTGCTTATTTGAAGTTGAGAATATCATGAAAATCAATTGTGAATTGTGTTATCTATTCTTCAAGAGAAGAATTTGTGTGTGAAGTTTAGCAATTGTGAGTTGGTTTGGGAATATTGCCATAATGAGTCCGTAGTTTCAGGGTTGAAAGGGGTGCTACCAAGGGAGTATCAATAGATTCTTGAGAATTGTATTATCGTTGATTTAGTTAACCTGGAAAGAGGTATCCATGAGGTAAGATGCCAATAAGGGTGAATCATATAAGTAGAGATGAAGAATAGGTTGACTGCAGATCTGATCCTTATCTGACTAATGGATGTGAGAACTTGGCAATTTTAATTGCGTATCAAGGGAAGGTTAATTTGTGATATTATGTAAAATGGGAAAGTGATAACTTATGTTTAGAGGAAGTGAAACAGGCGGAGCAGAAATTTCTTATTTTCAACTTGGAAGTGACTAAGATTATTTTGCGTTTTACAAGTGGAAATTTTAATTATGTGCAACTAAATCTGAGATGTGTTACCGATCATAAAAGTTTAAAGTATTTGTTGGCTCGGAAGGAATTTAACAATAAGCAGAGTCGAGGGTTGAAATTATTAAAAAGACTTAAATTGTGTTATATCTTGCTACCCGGGAAAGTTATTGTGATTGCAAATGCGATTAGCCGAAAGGCTTATGTGTCAACAAGTATATCCTTTGAGTTGCAAGGTGAGATATGATTGCGAATATTCAAGTTATACTTATAGTGTGGAGACCTTAGAGGAAGTTCAACCATGATTTAGAAGTTAAGAGGATTATCGGCTAGTTTCAAGATAGGAAGACCAAGGATTTTGTATCGAATTAGGATGAAAATTTAACCCTCAACTCAGAATGTGCGTACCGTTGCTGCAAGAGATTAGAAGACCAGCTTTAGAGGAAGACCATAGATCTAGAATTGCGATTCATCAGGAAAGTTCGAAGAGTTATCAAGATTTGAAGAAGAGTTAGAAGATTCGAATGGGAAAGCATTGCGATGGAATTTTGTAACTGGACTACCTTCAACTTCAATGAAGATGGGTGTGATGGGGTAATAGTGGATAGATAGATCAAGTCGGTTTACTTTCTACCTATATCAACGAAGTATTCGAGGGAGAAATTAAAACATTGTGCATGCGGGAGATTGATTGATTTCGTGGAGCACCAATCAACATTTTACCAGATCGGGATCGAGGATTCATTGTGCTTTTGGGAAGCTGGGTGCAAGGTTTTGAGTTTCAAGTCGAGTTTCAGTGATGCGTTTCATCCTCAGGCAGATGGGCAGACAGAGAAGACTATCCAGATTCTTGAGAATAAGTTGTGTGTTGTGTGATGGATTTCCTTTCAACTTGAGAGGTTTATTTAACCTTAGTGAGTTTGCGTATATTAGTAGATTTCAGTTCAGTATTGAATTGGTAACATATGGAACATTGTATGGGAGAAATTATCTTTATGATTCCTCATGTGTATGGAGTTCTTCAACTAATGATGATTAAGCGGATTTGACTTATTTAGGAGAAACGTTGAGAGTTATTAGAATCGCAAGTCCGAAATTAAACTTTTAGAGCATTCGGGTTGTGAAAAATGGGTATAATAATAATACTATTGAGGAAACTATTTGAAAGTGTAATTTGATTGCGGGGGAGGTCACCTTCTTTAATTGATCAGTAAGGTAAGCCAGTTTAAAATTCGGGATAAATTTTCTTTAAGGGGGAGTGAGTGTAACGACCCTAACCCTAGGCACTATTTTAGTATTACATTATATGCTTTTAATATTTATGTTAACCTTATGTGTTCATTTATGTCTTTAATTTCTTATATTAAGATGAGATGGTTGGGAAATAATTTAGAATCCTTAGGATTTCAAGGGAAATAAAGTAAAGCATCTTGGGAGAAGTATAATAATAGAAAATGGATAAAATGTGAAATGAGGTTAAAGTATGTGGGATAAAGAATTGGAGTAGGGGGTTTAGTTTTACTATTTTAGAACTTGGGAGGGTTTAATTGAAAAAGATTGGAAAGGTTTAATTATTTGGCATGGGGGGCCATGCTCTCCCCTTACTTCCCTCACCATATCCTTCTCTTAGTCAAAGCCTCCCATACTTCCTCCATCCTCCTCATTTTCCCTCACCATTTTCTTCTTCCTTCCTCCCAATTTCCATGGAAGCTCCTTCTTGAAGCCTCACTTTTCAAGTTCCTAGAGAATTCAATTCTTTCCCATTTGGCAATCCAATTGTACTTCCGTGTTCGGGGTGAAGAGAGGAGCACATCAAGCTAAGAAAATCCTCATTCCATCCCATATTTGCTATGTGAGTTATTATGACTTTCCCTTCTTTAAATGTTCATGAACTATGGATGTTGTTATTGTTATTATGATGATTGTTTGATGTTTTAGAAACCTTCTTGGAGTTGAGGAATTGGTTAATGTTATGGAATGATGTTGTTTTTCATAGGAGTTGATTAAGAGTTTAAGAAAATGGATGGAGTTGGATTAAGATGGTTAATCTTGAAATATGGTAGTAAAATGGGTGGAAAACCAAGTGGTAAATGATCTAGGTTAGGATATGCTACTTTGGGGTTAAATGGTGTAGAATGGAATTAGCAAAATTAGAAATCCCTTTTAGGTTCACAAATTAGAAGAAGCTTGGTACAAGTTTTGGTTTTTGGGAATTACTAAGGAAATCTGCCATTGATACCTGATTCTGGCCGTGGCACGAGTCGTGCCCCTAGGCACGAGTCGTGCCCATAGCCAACTCGTGGATATGACTAGTGGAATTGGAGTTAAATCGTTCTGATCAACTTAAGGCTGAATTGGCACGAGTCGTGCCCTAAGGCACGAGTCGTGCCCTGTGAAAATAACGAGTCGTGCTTGCTAAGGGACGCATGAATCTGGGAAAGGTCAAAAGGGCACGAGTCGTGCCCTGGGGCACGAGTCGTGCCCTGGGGCACGAGTCGTGCCCTGGGGCACGAGTCGTGCCCTGGCCTGGTAACTTTGAACCAACTTTAGAGCTGTTTAAACCTATTCAAACTAGAACCAAAATGAAATCTCTTTAACTTAGATTAAAGTAGAATACTTTGGCTACGCAATGACGTCTTATTTGACCAAAATGGATTAGTGGAAGTAGTTTAACTATTGTCCGGAAAATGGTTAATAGGCTTGATTAGTAACTTCACCAAAGTAGTTCAAACTTGGGAAGTAGATCTTGAACTCTTATTAAGGTTATTCGAGGTTGTATAATAACTATGTAGGAATGGTTTATGATACATAGTGGCCTTACTTGCCCCTATCCTTGGTGATTGGTTTGAATAGTGTAGAAGCTGTATGTTACCCTATCGTGCTAGTTTGGGAATGTGTATTTATCACATCGTTTCATTATTATCCAAAGTGTGGATTTATATACTATGTTGTTAACTTGTTATCCTAAGGGTAGATATGTTCATTATATGGTGGCATGGTTATCCCAAGTGTGGATATGATTATCGTATGGCTGTATTGTTATCCCATTTGTGGATTTATTGATTATATTGTACCTTACTTGGATTCATGTTCATTGATGGTATTATGTATAGTGTATTAAATGAATGTTGCACTATGGTATTGATTTATCATGAGTATACATTACCATGTTGATATATTATTATCCCTGTGGTGGATGTTATTTCAAGTATCTATTATATGCTTGAGTGTGTTTATATCAGCTGATCTTTGGGGGTATAATGGAATACGATCACTTATAAGGAATTGTTCCATAAGGTGATCGGATTACATTATACCTGTGACCTCTCCCCCTCTGTGGCCACAGACTGGGGTTATAGCATATGTATTGAGCCAAAAGCCTTACAGAGTTGCTACTATCTTATATGGTTCCCTGGAACACGGGTCTTATAAGATGTGAATATGCCTAAGCAATTCACAGGAGATGAGTTATAATCATAACTATCTCGGTTATATGATATTGATTCTGGTGGATATGCATTCACCGAATAAGTGGAGTAATTACTTCCACAGTGGTACGACTTATGATTCATACGGGAAAGGTAAACAAAGGTAACGGAAGGTGTTTACTGTTTTACCAATATGTGAGATGTACCTTGTTATGTGTTGCATCTTACTTGGCATATTGCTGCATTCATAATAGCTTTCTGAGATTTATTCTCACCCCTCTCCCTTTAATGTTTTTAGATCCTGAGACAGGCGGACCGGCCAAGTGAGGACGGAAAGAAGTTTGGACGTGGTATTTGGGATTGTCGGGGTACGTATAGGTTGGCGTAGAAGATGTATTTTGGTATAATTCCTTTATGGAGTTTGTGTGTGTAAAGCTTAGTTTCTACGTTATAACCAAAGTCTTTTGTAATTAAAACATGTTGTTACTTTTAAAGTTATTCAACTCTTCCTCCCATGTAGAGAGGAATGAAGTTATTTTGAAATGGTTATGTTCGGTATGTTTAAGTTGTAAGTTAAATTGAAGTTTTAAAAAGTTTAGGTGGTTTGAGTTCTATTGGGGACGCTCTAGATCGGGACACGGGTTAGGTTACGGGTTGGGGTCCTCACATTATATACCTTAGCTCCCTCATTCCTTCTTTTGCACAAATTAACTATGATTCTAGTACAATATTAGTACTTGGCAATGGAGTCTTAAATAACCCAAAATGATAAAGGGAAGGTCTTTAAATATTGACCTGAAAAAGGTTGAAAGGCGTTATGGAAACTGTAACCAAAGTTGTCGAAACTTGGTAAATTGATATGGAACCTTTATAGAAGGTGTTTAATATTAAGACATGGATATGTAGGGCTTACTTGTTATTCATTGTGCCCATATGTGATTGCATATTCATGGTTGATTGTGCACATAGTGTTTAAATACATGTCACACTACTTTATTGGTTTGAACATGAGTATTTTACCATGTTGTTGGGTTGGCATTATTCAACGGTGTTTCAAATGTAAGTTGTAATGTGGTAATGGTTTGACATGATTAATATCACCATGTTATATATTGATATCCCAATGGGTGAACTTATTTTCAAGTAAATGTTTATGTACTTGAATGTGGTTATATGAACTGATGTTATGGGTATAGTGGGATACAATCAAGTATAGATTTGTTCTATAAGTGATTGAGTTGCATTATACCTATGATTAGGCCGTCTGTTGGCCACAGACGTGGGATTGGCCACTGCTGTATCGTGCCAGAAGCCTTACAGATAGCTGGAAGTATTACATTATATTTGTGACTGGGCCCGTCTGTGGTTACAGACGTGGGATTGGCCACTTTTGTATCGTGCCAAAGGCCTTACAGATAGCTGGGAAGCTTATATGTTTTGTATGTCTGATTGTTCAGGCGGGAAAGGTAAATTGAGGTAACGTAATGTGTTTACCGCTTTCCCAATGTGATTATGAGCAACCTGATTATGTGTTGCATATTATATGGCATATTGTTGCATCCATAATAGCTTGCTGAGATTTATTCTCATCCCTTCTCCCTTTATTGTTTTAGATCCAGCTGAGACAGGAGGACCGGACCGGTGAGGCCGGAGAGGAGTTTGGACATCTATTGAGTTGTCAGGGTATGTGTTTGGTTTGGGGAGTTGGGAGTAGAGTGTGGTTGTTATTCTTTTGGGGAAAGTTGTATATAAACTTTTATAAACATGTTTTCAGTATGTCATGTTGTAATTAAACCTGGGAGTTGGTTTTGTTTCAAAGTTGGCTTGTGTAAGCCTTTATATTTGTACTGTTTGTACTTAAACAAGTTATAACTTGTTAAAGCAGGTTTATATATCACCTTCAGGTAGAGAGGTTATTTTGATGTTGATTTTAAAAAGGGTGTTATACTTTTCAATTTAATAAAGAAAAGTTTTTTTAAAGAGGTATTTTGGGGACCCTCCAGCTTGGGACACGAGTCTATAGGTCCTTGAGTTGGGGAGGACCTCACACACCCCCCCCAAACCCACCCCTACCCCTACCCCCCACCCTACCCCACTCACTACTACCACACACCCCACCACCACCGTCGGGTCAAAAAATTAATTTATTTTTTAAAATTATTTTTTCTAGCCGAGTAATTCAAAAGGAAAAAAAGAGTTGAGCTTATCGGGTTATCCGAGTCGACCCACCTCATTTGACCCGTATGTTAAATGAGTTGTAACAGGTATTATTCATCTCAACCCGTTACCCGCTTTAACTTGTTACTTGCTTTAACCCGGCTCAACCCAACCCGACCCAGCCCGAATGCCACGTCTCACAATATATCTATTACTATTATATAAAAGATGAAGTCACTATATCACTTTCCCTCCAAAATTTTCACATAGACACAATTTAGATCAGATTCATTTGCATCAAGTATTCAATCTCAAATAATAAGTGCAATAGTAATTAGTAATTGATTATTGAACAACATTTAATACAAGCTAATTAAAGCCATTTAATGACTTTTAATTAGAATATTATGAAGAATAGCTAATTATTGAATAGGCTATAAATCACTTTCTGGTATCCTTGTTTAAACTTAAAATCACAGTTTTAGAACACATTTTCCAGCATAGATATTTGCATTGGCATAACAAACATGCCTATAAATAGCATCAACATTTAATATCATGAGTAACTATCCTATTTTTTACTTCATAAAGTATAAACAATATTTGATTTGTTTTGCTTGATTTGTAACATCAACTGAGTACAATATGAAATGCATTTTTCACAATAGTGATGTATATCTCATTATATATATTCCCTCCGTTTCAAACAAAAAATTGAATGACAACAGAAATTCAAATTTGATCTAAGCTTCATTTTTTAAAGATTTTTTTTTGTAATTTATTTTGGGACGGAGGTAGTAACAGTTTATTTGATTTCATATTATTTGTGTAAAATGGAATAAATTGTTTCCAATAAGAAGTGAGAGTTCATACATGCTTGAAAGTTTGTTGAGATGTTGAATGAAAAATGTTTATATTCAACAAGGAGTTTCATTGCTGATAACAATATATTGAATTATAAATCTCGGCGAAATATAAGATCATATTTATTGCGAAAACAAAGGTGAATGAGGTTAATTATATAAAAAAAATCCAAATGTAGATATACATTTTTAGAAGAAATTTATGAAATCTTGAAGGTACAATATAGTTTGATAAAAATACAAGTGTTGAATTTCAACAATATTCAAAAAAATATTTAATTAATTGTACTTTAGATATATTTTAGATTTTGATAATCTATCTTATTTTAAAACATGTATTCATGTAAATATATGCATTTCACATTGCACTATATTATAAACATAGAATTATTTTGAAATCATAGGTTTAATTTAGTGTAAAATACCATTATACATGAATTTATTTAAGGAAAATTTGTAATATATACATATATAAGAGAAAAATACCAGATTTTAGAAAGAGTCAAGTTCTATGCAGTCAAATGATCTGTAATCATTTGATAATATATACTCCCTCCGTCCCATAATAGCTTACTCATTTACTGTTGAGAACGAAAAATAAGAAATAATGTTATTAAAGTAGGAGTTGTGAGTGGTATGAGAGAGAATGAGTGGAGAGAATAGTAAATTTGAAAAGTGTTGTGAGTATGACAAGTGGGTCCCATGAATAAAGAAGTATTAAAAAGTTTCCTTTTAAGGAAAATGTGACTTTAAAGTGGGACGCCCAAAATAGCAAAATGGGTAAGATAATATGGGACGGAGGGAGTATGTATTTAACGAAATTTGAGACTTCGAAAAATGAATGTGGATATTTATGAATGGAGAAACAAAAGATGATGAAATTCTTTAAAACAAATGTTGTTTAACCATTTCGTAATGATATTCCTAAAAGGAGATACATATGTTGATGATTTGAGAAAATATATACATATAAGTATAAGTATAGTTGATGGATTAGTCGTGGAAGCAGTTTGGTCTTGGGTTAGAATTTCAAAATGGATAGAGAAAGATTGCGAGTTTGATAGAAATTTAGATTTAGGATTTGGGAGAATGTTCTTATTTATATAATGGGCTTAGGGATGTGTGGTGATGGTCAAACGGGCTGGCCCGTCCCGGCCCGATCTGTGCGGACCAACCTACTGGCGAGACGGGTCCCGTCAGCCCGTCTGATGAAACAGGTCTAAACCCGGTCCGGTCCGTCCCATTATTCATGTCCAAGCCCTCCCGGATTTGAAGATCCAAGGGCCAAACGGGTTTTTCAATTTTTTATTTTTTTTTAACAAAAATCAGAAAAAATATGGAAAAAATAAAAAAGTAATTTAGTATTTAATAAGTTCTTTTTTTAAATATAAAATCACTTAAACCTAAGAAAATTAGTTGTTTTATATATAAAAAAAGATAGAAAAAAACTAAACAAATAAAATATATAAAAGAAAAGAGGGATGGACTACCCTTTATTTTTATTTTGTTTTTAAAATTTTTTATTGACTAGGAAATAATATTTTACACTTTTTTTGTTACTGATATTTTTTACAAATAGGTATATAAAAAAAGATTAAAAAAAAAACTAACAAATGAAAGTATATAGAATAAAAGAGGGACAGACTACCTTTATTTATTTTTATTTTTTATTAATTTTTTATTGACTAGGAAATAATATTTTAGATTTTTTTTATTACTGATATTTTTTTTCAAAAGTGTATATAAAAAAAGATAGAAAAAAATTAAACAATTTAAAGTATATATAAAAAAAGAGGAACGGACTATCCTTTATTTATTTTTATTTTTTAGTAATTTTTTATTGACTAGGAAATAATATTTTAGATTTTTACTGATATTTTTTTAAAAAAGGTATATAAAAAAAGATTTAAAAAATTAAACAATTTAATGTATATAAAAGAAAAGAGGAACAGACTATCCTTTATTTATTTTTATTTATTTTTTATTTATTTTTTATTGACTAGAAAAATATCCCTCAAACGAATTTATTAACGGATATATTTGAGGACATTTTAGACATTTATACAAACAGGTCCATGCGGACCTCATTGCAACGGGCCAAACGGGTCACAGACCAAATGGATCTTCTGATTCGCGGGTCAAAGATCGGTCCGTGCGGAGCTCCTTGGTCCCGGCCCGTCCCGTATACGAAGCGGGCCAAGCGGATACCGGGCCATGGGCTGGACGGGCGCTGACCAAACGGACGGTGGGCCATTGGTCGGGCGGGCCGCCCACGGGCCACGACCCAAAATGACCATCTCCAGAGTTGGGTCAGGTTATTTTCGGGTGTATTTTATTAGTTAGCAGTCCAGTTCGTTAAAAAATAAACTGTGTTTATCATAGTAGTCCATCGTAAAAAAAAATTACTCGTATTTTATTGTTTTATTCTCTTGTGATATAAACTTATTTAAGAGGTAAATAAAATTTTATGTTTTGATCTGAAAATTAATAGAATATTTTATATTAATGGTTTATTTTCTTAACTTAAGAAGTTGATAAAAAATGGAAGGAAAAAATTAAAAAATGAAGATGAAATTATTTTATGGTACCACTTGTATTTCAAAATGAATGATCTTGTATAAGTTTCTTCAAAATATATATATTTTTAAATTATTAGTTCTTATATAATTTTTGCAATTTAATAACTATATAGTATCCCTCCGATTTGAATATTTGTCACTTTTAAAATTTTCACAAGTTTAAAAAAATATAGTTATTATACCAACATCATGATTAAAACACCAATATTCTCATTATTTATTATTTCTCCTTCATTACTTTCAACAATAAACCAATTATTAAAATGGAAAAAGTTTCAATGTCATTATTTATTTTTGTTGAATACCTTTTCACTACAAGAAAAAAGACTTTTTAAGATGACCAAAATTCGTCGTAAATCAATAATTTGTCATCACAATTAAGGTTTTATGACAACATTTGTTGTCCCAATATCTGTCACCTATTCCCTAGTCACAAATGAGCATTGAGACGGATAAGTCACATGTTTTATGACGGAGTTTGTCGTCCCAAACCTATGAAAGTTTGTTACAAATGAAAACTTGAAAATTCTAAATTTGCGTCACATTTTTATCGATAACCTGTCACAAACGATATTTAAAATTTCAAATTATGACGGCAACAATCGTCACAGTTGTCGTAACAAATTCCTAAACATTATATTACCCGTCACACAATTTAGTCACAAATAAACACATTATTTTCATGTAAAACAAATAAAATTAGCATCCTGCAATTAATAATAAAAAAGAAAAAAAAAGGGAAAATAAATTAATTGTGGCATGATAAATTCAATGCCAAACTTTACTAAAACCAGGTAGTTAAGAGTATAAAACATCAAAGAACAAGTTATAAAAATCTCAACACAACAAAAAAAAAGTCATAAAAATCTAAATCTAATGTACGTAAAATTGTTTAACAGACTAGCATTTCCTAATGAATTTGAAAGAAAAATTAATAGAAATCTATGTCATAGTTTTCAAAGTCCCCCCCCCAAGTCATCTCCATTGTTGTTCTTATCAGGCTCAAATGATGGAATATACGCTTCTGTATCCGTAATCCATCCACAGTCGCAGATAGTGGAACCATTGTATCAGTTTCACTTATCGGAGCTTGAAAAGGAGAGGGGAATCCTAATTTCTGATGACAAACAAAAGGTTATGAGATGAACCGAACAAGAAAGAACCAAGATTCACAAAGAAACAACCGCAGCCACTCTTTTCTTTTATTTAATTCATAATAAAAAAACAATGCCTAATACAATAACCCTAGCTTGTTATTTATACTAATAATAAGAAGATTCTAGAAATATAAAATAAAACCCTAATTTAATAATAAGCTAAAACCCTAAAACCCATAAAACACATTAAGCCCAAACCCAAGCCAATGCTGAAGAAGCAGAAACTTGACCTTTCTTGAAGTTCACTGACCTTTCTTTGAAGTTCCCGTCTGCTAGCCAGGCGGCCGCCTCAAGCTCAGGCACCTCCTCTGCTCAGTTGTTGCTGCTCGGTTGATGCTGCCTCGAAGCCCATATCATACCATACGGTATCATCCTCCCCTCCTTAGAAAAGACTCGTCCTCGAGTCAATACCCTCGATAGGAACACTACGATAACCCAGAATATTCGAACTCCATCTGCAAAAGGAATTCTGTACCCTCGACGGACTCTAAAATTCAATGCCTTCGTGACGACATCCATCCAATCGCTCCATTGTGTTGAGATAAAATACTCAATAATCAATTTCTGAACGATACACAAAACAGGAGAACGGGGAGAATACGAGTC
Source organism: Adenophora triphylla var. japonica (assembly GCA_022495995.1). Taxonomy (NCBI): domain Eukaryota; kingdom Viridiplantae; phylum Streptophyta; class Magnoliopsida; order Asterales; family Campanulaceae; genus Adenophora; species Adenophora triphylla. The sequence goes on along the minus strand of JAFEMH010007201.1, from coordinate 19,180 downwards.
AAATGGATCCGTGTACCGAAGATCAATGGTAACTGCTTCAAACTTCCTGTAACGACCCCAACCCTAGGCACTCATTTTTAATATTTAATTATATGCTTTTAATATTCATGCTAGCTTTATGTGTTCAATTATGTCCTTTAAATTCTTAAATTTAGATAAAGTGGGTGAAAAGTAAACTTAGGATCTTATAAGAATTTATTGGTCATTAAATAAAGAAACTTGTGGAAATAATAAAAATGGAAAATTAATAAAATGATAAATAATGTGGGGAGGTTAAATGAGTAGGATAATTAATGGGATAAGATTTATTTTAATTTAAAAATGATTTGGGTGAAAGCCTTGCTATTTTTCCCATGGGGGGCCATTTTGTAGAACCCTTCCTCCCTTGCCAAGTGTCCATCTCCCACCTCCTCTCTTACTCCCTTCACCTTTTGGCCCCTACACACTCTTACTACCCTCCCTTCTCCCTCATTTTTCATTGATCAACCTAGAGAAAATGATGAAGCTCCATTGAAGCCTTGCCCAAGATTTGCTCCAAGACAAATCTTCATCCAAAATCCAATCTAAGAGCACCTTTGAAGTGGAATCACCTAGAGGAACTCATCAAGTTGAAAAGATTAAGCATTTCCTTCTAAAATCCAAGTAAGTTGTTATGACTTCTCTTCTCATGAATGCTCATGAATATTTCTTGTGGTTCTTGTTCTTATGTTGGTGATTCCTTGCTTGGGAAACCTATTGGGAGTTGAATGTGTTGATTTAGAACCTTGTTGGGTTTGTAGAAATATTGTGAGTTATGGAAGTTGAATGGATCTAGGTTTAAAACTTGATTTCATGGAGTTAAAGGAGTAGATTAAAGTTACCCCAAGTTGGAAATGCCCTTTAGGTTCATAACTTAGGATGCATTTGGTTGGAATCTTGGGATTTTAGAGCCATTGTTGTTGTTACTGCTGCTTGTACCAATTCTGGGCCGAGGGACGAGTCGTCCCTTGGACGAAGGGAAGTCGTGACCTAAGGGGGGACGCCAGGTTCAGTGGGGGGTAAATTGGGGACGAGTCGTGCCCTGGGGGACGAGTCGTCCCCTGGCCAGATTTTCTCACCTCAACTTTATAGCTATTCAAACCTAATCAAACTCGAACCATAATGAAATCCTTTTAACCTAGATTAAAGTAGAATACTTTGGCTTCACAATGACATTCTAAGTGATCAAGATGGAATAGTGGAAGTACTTTAAATGTTGCTAGGAAAACATTAGCTAACCTAGTTTGGTAACTAGACAATTATGATTCCAACTTGGTAGATTCAACTTAGACCCTTAAAGAGGCTAAGTATTATTGTATAATGACCTTGTAGGATGGATTGATGATATTTCCTTGCCTTACATTGAGTTCATATACATTGATTATATTATGCATTGTGTGTGATCAAATGCTGCACTCTGATTATTGGTTGAACATGAGTATATTTTACCATGTTAATATATTGTTATCCCTTTTTGTGGAATTTATTCAAGTATCTATTATGTGCTTGATAATGTTGAATACTTGATATAGTATTGCTATCTTCATGATATCTTTGTTGTAGTATGTATCCCTACTTTGGATCATACAATGTTTGGTTAAGCAAGTAGGTTATTACCGTGCTTAGTTATGTAAATCCAAATTTGGTATTGATTTAATTGTTTGTTGGGCAATGTTATGGATTTATAATGGCACCGAGCCGAGTTCATTATAATTCATACATTGCCGAGTTTGTCCCCCTTGTGTGGGATTTGTGGGCTAGCATCTCCTTTTGAGGTAGATGGTCTAGTTTTCACCGGGGATACGGCGTGTGTCCGAGTCCCCGCAGTACCGTTATTGTTCATGGTTCGGAACCGCTTCATCGACCGTTGCTTTGCTCGGATGTGTATATCCTTTTGGAGATGAAACCTTGGCTCAAGTATCCTTCTAAGTGTTACTTTATCGTACTTATGTGTTGTGATATATTCATGCGAGTGGTCGTTGTCTCCAACCGGTATGGGACGGTTGGCGGCAGGGAGCCTCTCGGGTTATATGAATATGTCTTTTGATGTGTTGCCATGCTACGTGTTGCATCTTGTATGGCATCTTGCTGCATCCATAATAGCTTGCTGAGATTTATTCTCACCCCTCTCCCTTTACTGTTTTAGATCCCGAGACAGGAGGACCGCCCAAGTAAGGACGGAGAGGAGTTTGGAGTAATCTTTTGGGGTATTGTCAGGGTATGTTTAGGGTGACGTCTAAATTGTATTTTGGTAATTCCATTCTTGGAGTTTGTAATTATAAACCTTAAACTCTACGTCATAACCTTAAATCTTTTGTAACTAAACAGTTAACTATTTTCAAAGTTAGTTATCTCCTCCTCCGATGTGGAGTAGAGTGGAGTTCTTTTGAAATGTTATGTTATTCATGTTCATGTTTGAAAGTCAAAGTAAAGTTTTAAAAGTTTAGTGTTTTTGGGTTAGTTTGGGGACGCACCAACTCGGGACACGTGTAGGTTCCGGGTCGGGGTCCTCACAGTTGGTATCAGAGCTCGGTTAGAGTTCTCGGGTAGAGTCTAGCTGAGTGAGAGTGTGCGATAACTTACGTCGAGAGTTTAATGCAGGAATTTGTTCAAAGGCAGAAAATGATATTAATCAACTAAGGAATCAAGGAAGGTGAGTTAAGGAAAGATAGATTTCCCCACCATCATTTGAGGTATTTTACCTGTCTCAGGAATTAGGGTTCATACTTTTATAAATCCTCGTGCATTCGTTCTCATGTGGCATTACATTTCATCTTTATGTGCATAATTGGCCTAAAAGTTGTTTTATGTGCTGGAGGTTCTACCCCTATGGGGCCGTGCCTCGAATCATCCTTAAATTAGCTTGGTAGTTGTGATTTAGTGGGCATGTATTGCCGGTGGATTTGGTCGAGTTACCAATCCGTGAATCATCGTCATATTAACATGAATTATTTGAGTAGATATTGTGTTTGAGGAGGACTATCGCAAGAAGCGAGTCTCCTTATCTACGTTTGATTTACCTCCGTGTATAATTGAGTCGGATAAATTATTGATTGATAGTATGTCACATATGCGTAAATGTCGAAAGTAGGACCTAAAGAATGTGGAGGTTATGCGTTATATTTAAGTAGAAGAACCTTGAATTATCTCATGTGCGGTGGTAAATGAATTTGTGAACTCTTAGTTGAGGTTAGGTATATGACCTAATTAGGAGTGGTTTATAGTAGTATAACATGCGTGAGTATTTATACATTGGTGTCTCGTGGTAGAGACTAGGTATATGAGACTAGTATTGGAAGTGATAGTCTAAGTGAGATTATATGAGTTATAGAATGTCGCGAGTACAAGATCTTATAGAACTAGTATAACCTTGCCTTAGGTGTTATTAGTGGACTAAGTGGTGTTTTCTATGTGAGTTTCAAAAATGGGTTTTCATCAGGTATCATACCAGGACATTGAAGCTTTGAGTTGATATAAGGTACTATTTTAGTATTCGGATTCCTAGATAGAGGACACTAATTGGGATGATGGACTTGATGATTCATCTTGGGAAAGTATTTGATAAAGAAGATAATTAGCTTAGCGACACTCCGTAGGGATGAATTAGTACTATATTGAGGAAAGATGATACTTGGTGGTTAATCAAAGGGTTATAGAGATATTAAATAGGTAACTGTGAAGAATAAGTATTCGTTAGCACTTGTTGACGATTTGTATGAATGATTTTAGAAACTAGTAGGATACTCAATGGTTTATTAGTTGAATTTTCGGAGTGTTACAATTTCAGTGAAAAATTGCTTTAAGGATATACTTAAGACAACATTGATATCTAGTATGACCGTTTTGATTTATGGATTGTGTACTAGCTATGGAGAGGTAAATAGGGTAAATGTGAAGAAGTATAATAGATGTAGTTATTGGTGACTTATAGGGTCAACTTCAGAAATTGGTAAGATAGGTATAGGGTTCGTTTTGAGAATTGATAATCATTAGTTGAGAAAATGAGGATGAATCTTATTGGGAGACAGGATACTTTAGGATGGTTATATACTATAGTTCGACTTAGTTACGTGAATCATATGAGGGATTTGTTTGATGCTTGGAAGATATTGACGTTGTACGGATTTTGAGTTTGTTGATGGTTATTGAGAGTTAAGTTAGATTATACTGTAATGTTTAATTGAAATTCGGGAATGATTGATCTATGTGAGTTCCAATTATATTTTCTGATTTAGAAATTATGGTATTTGATTGGGAACTAGATGTTTTACAATATGTTGTTGCTAAGTACAATACCAATATCAAAGGTGGTGAATAGATGACTCAAATTAAATAAAAGTGTTGAACTTTCAACTTGAGGAATTATTGAATTGAGGATGATTTACCTAGTTTATAATCTTAATGATTGTTTTAGTGTTATTCATCGGAGATAGTAATAATATTGCGAGATTGTGTTTTCTTGTAAGAGAATTTAATTCAGTATAAATATTATGAATGGTGGCTATACTATAATTAGAGGTCGAACAAGAGTATTATGTTGGAATTGTTTAATTGTGTTTTAATAAGTGAAGGTGTGTGTTGAACTTCGGTGGGAGCAATTGTGCTCTTCGGGGATAATTTGATTTATTAAAGTCAGTAAACCGTATTTGTGTACATTTAAAATCTGCGAGTAATTTAACTATCTACAACTGGTATGGGACGGTTGTAGATAATTAAATCACTTGAGTTATTTTTGGTAGCTTATCAATCTTTTGAAAATTTCTTAAAAGTGTGAGTGGTTTAGTTAATTAAAAACTGGTATGGGACAATTTTAAATAAATAAACCATTCGAGTCTCATTTGATCTCATTTTATCTATCCTTGGAATTTTGAAAGATGTTGTAAATTTTCGAAAGATTGGTTATTTTAAAGATATAGTTCGTACAGAAGCAAGTAAGAAGGCAACCTAATTCCCCTATAGTGATTGATTACATTAAAGTTTTGATCCGAGAAATGATTTGATAAATTGTGGGGTTGTTATTGTGTCGGTCTCAATAGACTCGATTTTGTTTTGGAGTTGGATCGGCTCCGTTGTGGGCGGCCAACCATTCAATTTGAATATTGATTTGCCACTAGTCCTGAACATATTGGAATATTGAATGGTAATAATAGAATGTTGATGTTAGAAGATTTATTAAAAATATTTAGAGTTCTAGGTTGAACTTGAGAGTTTATCACTATAAATTTTGTGATGAAGTTGCATTGGAAGGAAAGGAGGGTATGTTATTTTGTTATAGAAGGTTGAATTATATTTTCTACCCGTTATTTATATAGCTTGACGAGATGTTAGTTATGAGAAAGGCGATGGGCGTGGTTGCATCCGAGGTTTATCTTGAAGAGAGGGTTCGAGATGTTATTAATAAAGTCCTCACTTATGTTAGGGGGATAGTTCGATTGTATAAAACCTATAGTATTAAATGGATTGGATAGACACCTTTCGGGAAGGTCCTTTTGGGAAGGTAGGAATACTATTAAGTTTAACCTTGTAAAAAGTTGAGGAATCATTACTTGTTGTTGATGATATGCTACGGCATGAACAAGGGATGTTAGTGGTCAATGGTACGTATGGTTACCGAGGATTGAGTGCGTATAGTAGTAGTTATCATTCTAACATTGGGATAAAACCGTATGAGGCATAGTTTGGGAAGAAAATATCGATCTCTAATTTATTGGGTTGAGGTTAGAGAAGAAAGGCCTAAGGTAGATTGGCGCCAAAATTTGTTAATCCAATTGAAGTTTTAGAAAGGGTTGGTGATTTGGCTTATAGACTGACTTGGAGCAAATTGTAGAGTATTTGAAGTTTTAATGTGATATTGTAATGTATTTGGTGACCTAAGTTGTAATACTTTATTTATTTATATTTTTATTGGGATCGGAAAATTCGTGTTAGTGATAATTGCATAGTAGGCTTGGATCATTAAGTGGTAACATCATATTATTAATGGAATTAGAAATTAAATTTCTTTGGAAGGAGAATCACAACACTGAAGAGACTATTTGGAAATTGAAGTTGGATGTATACTTGTAACCGATGCGGGTTGATCAGTTAGGTAAGTGACAGTCAAATTCGGGACGAATTTTCTTTAAGGAGGAGTGAGTGTAACGACCCCAACCCTAGGCACTCATTTTTAATATTTAATTATATGCTTTTAATATTCATGCTAGCTTTATGTGTTCAATTATGTCCTTTAAATTCTTAAATTTAGATAAAGTGGGTGAAAAGTAAACTTAGGATCTTATAAGAATTTATTGGTCATTAAATAAAGAAACTTGTGGAAATAATAAAAATGGAAAATTAATAAAATGATAAATAATGTGGGGAGGTTAAATGAGTAGGATAATTAATGGGATAAGATTTATTTTAATTTAAAAATGATTTGGGTGAAAGCCTTGCTATTTTTCCCATGGGGGGCCATTTTGTAGAACCCTTCCTCCCTTGCCAAGTGTCCATCTCCCACCTCCTCTCTTACTCCCTTCACCTTTTGGCCCCTACACACTCTTACTACCCTCCCTTCTCCCTCATTTTTCATTGATCAACCTAGAGAAAATGATGAAGCTCCATTGAAGCCTTGCCCAAGATTTGCTCCAAGACAAATCTTCATCCAAAATCCAATCTAAGAGCACCTTTGAAGTGGAATCACCTAGAGGAACTCATCAAGTTGAAAAGATTAAGCATTTCCTTCTAAAATCCAAGTAAGTTGTTATGACTTCTCTTCTCATGAATGCTCATGAATATTTCTTGTGGTTCTTGTTCTTATGTTGGTGATTCCTTGCTTGGGAAACCTATTGGGAGTTGAATGTGTTGATTTAGAACCTTGTTGGGTTTGTAGAAATATTGTGAGTTATGGAAGTTGAATGGATCTAGGTTTAAAACTTGATTTCATGGAGTTAAAGGAGTAGATTAAAGTTACCCCAAGTTGGAAATGCCCTTTAGGTTCATAACTTAGGATGCATTTGGTTGGAATCTTGGGATTTTAGAGCCATTGTTGTTGTTACTGCTGCTTGTACCAGTGCGGGCCGAGGGACGAGTCGTCCCTTGGACGAAGGGAAGTCGTGACCTAAGGGGGGACGCCAGGTTCAGTGGGGGGTAAATTGGGGACGAGTCGTGCCCTGGGGGACGAGTCGTCCCCTGGCCAGATTTTCTCACCTCAACTTTATAGCTATTCAAACCTAATCAAACTCGAACCATAATGAAATCCTTTTAACCTAGATTAAAGTAGAATACTTTGGCTTCACAATGACATTCTAAGTGATCAAGATGGAATAGTGGAAGTACTTTAAATGTTGCTAGGAAAACATTAGCTAACCTAGTTTGGTAACTAGACAATTATGATTCCAACTTGGTAGATTCAACTTAGACCCTTAAAGAGGCTAAGTATTATTGTATAATGACCTTGTAGGATGGATTGATGATATTTCCTTGCCTTACATTGAGTTCATATACATTGATTATATTATGCATTGTGTGTGATCAAATGCTGCACTCTGATTATTGGTTGAACATGAGTATATTTTACCATGTTAATATATTGTTATCCCTTTTTGTGGAATTTATTCAAGTATCTATTATGTGCTTGATAATGTTGAATACTTGATATAGTATTGCTATCTTCATGATATGCTGTTGTAGTATGTATCCCTACTTTGGATCATACAATGTTTGGTTAAGCAAGTAGGTTATTACTGTGCTTAGTTATGTAAATCCAGCTGGTATTGATTTAATTGTTTGTTGGGCAATGTTATGGATTTATAATGGCACCGAGCCGAGTTCATTATAATTCATACATTGCCGAGTTTGTCCCCCTTGTGTGGGATTTGTGGGCTAGCATCTCCTTTTGAGGTAGATGGTCTAGTTTTCACCGGGGATACGACTGTGTGTCCGAGTCCCCAGAGTACTGTTATTGTTCATGGTTCCGGAACCGCTTCATCGACTGTTGCTGCTGCTCGGATGTGTATATCCTTTTGGAGATGAAACCTTGGCTCAGTATCCTTCTAAGTGTTACTTTATCGTACTTATGTGTTGTGATATATTCATGCTGAGTTGGTCGTTGTCTCCAACCGGTATGGGACGGTTGGCGGCAGGGAGCCTCTCGGGTTATATGAATATGTCTTTTGATGTGTTGCCATGCTACGTGTTGCATCTTGTATGGCATCTTGCTGCATCCATAATAGCTTGCTGAGATTTATTCTCACCCCTCTCCCTTTACTGTTTTAGATCCCGAGACAGGAGGACCGCCCAAGTAAGGACGGAGAGGAGTTTGGAGTAATCTTTTGGGGTATTGTCAGGGTATGTTTAGGGTGACGTCTAAATTGTATTTTGGTAATTCCATTCTTGGAGTTTGTAATTATAAACCTTAAACTCTACGTCATAACCTTAAATCTTTTGTAACTAAACAGTTAACTATTTTCAAAGTTAGTTATCTCCTCCTCCGATGTGGAGTAGAGTGGAGTTCTTTTGAAATGTTATGTTATTCATGTTCATGTTTGAAAGTCAAAGTAAAGTTTTAAAAGTTTAGTGTTTTTGGGTTAGTTTGGGGATGCACCAACTCGGGACACGTGTAGGTTCCGGGTCGGGGTCCTCACACTTCCACACCAAGGTTGCCCCTTGATTATCAAATATTTACTCTGACTCATTATCAGCAGGTGAGTTATTGTCATAAACAGGACCGATTGTCGATACTAGACAAACGTCACAATGACAAATATCATACCTAGGTGGTTTGGACCAATCAACAAAATTTTCTTCTCTTGAAGATTCGACCAAAAAACCTTTTTTAAAACCAATAGTATCCATCCAAGAATCAATCGACTCTTCAGGGTATATATCAAACCGAGGGGGTTTTGACCAATCGACAAGATTTTCATGACTTGAAGATTTGACAAAAATACCCTCGTTAAACCCAACAGTATCAACCCAAAACACAAAGGAATCAGTAGGGTTTGCCTTACCTTCGACATCCGGAGTTTCGATCTTCATATCGACTTCCCTCGAATGGTTAGTTGCATACCTATCATGATTTCTGGTCAAGGAATCGACACCATTGTGATACTCCTCACTCTCGGAAGAAATATCCGAATCAGAATCCAAAATCGGCGGGGCCCCCCCACGATTTGTGCGATTCCGAACTTGGAGTTGAAGTACCTGAACCTGTCTTCTCAGATCGTCGATCTTGATATCGCGTATATCACGCTCGCGGTGATGATCGTCTCCCGGAGGATCCGCTGCACGGCCCCTACCACGAACACCTTTTCCTCCATGAACTACATGCCCTCGTTCGGCCATCAAATCGTCCAGAGCTCTGATACCAAATGATGACAAACAGAAGGTTATGAGATGAACCGAACAAGAAAGAACCAAGATTCACAAAGAAACAGCCGCATCCACTCTTTTCTTTTATTTAATTCATAATAAAAAACTCTGCCTAATACAATAACCCTAGCTTGTTATTTATACTAATAATAAGAAGATTCTAGAAATATAAAATAAAACCCTAATTTAATAATAAGCTAAAACCCTAAAACCCATAAAACACATTAAGCCCAAACCCAAGCCAATGCTGAAGCCCAAAACAGCCTTTGCTGAAGTTCACAGCCTTTGCTGAAGTTCCCGTCTGCTAGCCAGGCGGCCGCGTCAAGCTCAGGCACCTCCTCTGCTCAGTTGTTGCTGCTCGGTTGATGCTGCCTCGAAGCCCATATCATACCATACTGTATCATCCTCCCCTCCTTAGAAAAGACTCGTCCTCGAGTCAATACCCTTGATAGGAACACTACGATAACCCGGAATATTCGAACTCCATCTGCAAAAGGAATTCTGTACCTTCGACGGACTCTAAACTTCAATGCCTTCGTGACGACATCCATCCAATCGCTCCATTGTGTTGAGATAAAATACTCAATAATTAATTTCTGAACGATACACAAAACAGGAGAACGGGGAGAATACGAGTCAAATGGATCCGTGTACCGAAGATCAATGGTAACTGCTTCAAACTTCCACACCAAGGTTGCCCCTTTATTATCAAATATTTTCTCTGACTCATTATCAGCAGGTGAGTTATTGTCATAAACAGGACCGATTGTCGATACTAGACAAACGTCACAATGACAAATATCATACCTAGGTGGATTGGACCAATCAACAAAATTTTCTTCTCTTGAAGATTCGACCAAAGAACCTTTTTTAAAACCAATAGTATCCATCCAAGAATCAATCGACTCTTCAGGGTATGTATCAAACCGAGGGGGTTTTGACCAATCGACAAGATTTTCATGACTTGAAGATTTGAAAAAAATACCCTCGTTAAACCCAACAGTATCAACCCAAAACACAAATGAATCAGTAGGGTTTGCCTTACCTTCGACATCCGGAGTTTCGATCTTCATATCAACTTCCCTCGAATGGTTAGTTGCATACCTATCATGATTTCTGGTCAAGGAATCGACACCATTGTGATACTCCTCACTCTCGGAAGTAATATCCGAATCAGAATCCAAAATCGGCGGGGCCCCCCCACGATTTCTGCGATTCCGAACTTGGAGTTGAAGTACCTGAACCTGTCTTCTCAGATCGTCGATCTCGATATCGCGAATATCACGCTCGCGGTGATGATCGTCTCCCGGAGGATCCGCTGCACGGCCCCTACCACGAACACCTTTTCCTCCATGAACTACATGCCCTCGTTCGGCCATCAAATCGTCCAGAGCTCTGATACCAAATGATGACAAACAGAAGGTTATGAGATGAACCGAACAAGAAAGAACCAAGATTCACAAAGAAACAGCCGCATCCACTCTTTTCTTTTATTTAATTCATAATAAAAAACTCTGCCTAATACAATAACCCTAGCTTGTTATTTATACTAATAATAAGAAGATTCTAGAAATATAAAATAAAACCCTAATTTAATAATAAGCTAAAACCCTAAAACCCATAAAACACATTAAGCCCAAACCCAAGCCAATGCTGAAGCCCAAAATGCCTTTCTTTGAAGTTCACAGCCTTTGCTGAAGTTCCCGTCTGCTAGCCAGGCGGCCGCGTCAAGCTCAGGCACCTCCTCTGCTCAGTTGTTGCTGCTCGGTTGATGCTGCCTCGAAGCCCATATCATACCATACTGTATCATCCTCCCCTCCTTAGAAAAGACTCGTCCTCGAGTCAATACCCTTGATAGGAACACTACGATAACCCGGAATATTCGAACTCCATCTGCAAAAGGAATTCTGTACCTTCGACGGACTCTAAACTTCAATGCCTTCGTGACGACATCCATCCAATCGCTCCATTGTGTTGAGATAAAATACTCAATAATTAATTTCTGAACGATACACAAAACAGGAGAACGGGGAGAATACGAGTCAAATGGAATCCTGTACTTAGAAGATCAATGGTAATCGCTTTCAAACTTCCACACCAAGGTTGCCCCTTTATTATCAAATATTTTCTCTGACTCATTATCAGCAGGTGAGTTATTGTCATAAACAGGACCGATTGTCGATACTAGACAAAGACAAATATCATACCTAGGTGGATTGGACCAATCAACAAAATTTTCTTCTCTTGAAGATTCGACCAAAGAACCTTTTTTAAAACCAATAGTATCCATCCAAGAATCAATCGACTCTTCAGGGTATGTATCAAACCGAGGGGGTTTTGACCAATCGACAAGATTTTCATGACTTGAAGATTTGAAAAAAATACCCTCGTTAAACCCAACAGTATCAACCCAAAACACAAATGAATCAGTAGGGTTTGCCTTACCTTCGACATCCGGAGTTTCGATCTTCATATCAACTTCCCTCGAATGGTTAGTTGCATACCTATCATGATTTCTGGTCAAGGAATCGACACCATTGTGATACTCCTCACTCTCGGAAGTAATATCCGAATCAGAATCCAAAATCGGCGGGGCCCCCCCACGATTTCTGCGATTCCGAACTTGGAGTTGAAGTACCTGAACCTCGTCTTCTCGCATCGCCGATCTCGATATCGCGAATATCACGCTCGCGGTGATGATCGTCTCCTGAGGATCCGCCGCACGGCCCCTACCACGAACACCTTTTCCTCCATGAACTACATGCTCCTCGCTCGGCCATCAAATCGTCCGTAGCTCGATACCAAATGATGACAAACAGAAGGTTATGAGATGAACCGAACAAGAAAGAACCAAGATTCACAAAGAAACAGCCGCATCCACTCTTTTCTTTTATTTAATTCATAATAAAAAACTCTGCCTAATACAATAACCCTAGCTTGTTATTTATACTAATAATAAGAAGATTCTAGAAATATAAAATAAAACCCTAATTTAATAATAAGCTAAAACCCTAAAACCCATAAAACACATTAAGCCCAAACCCAAGCCAATGTCGAAGCCCAAAACAGCCTTTAAGTTCACACTTTGAAGTTCCCTGTCATAGCCAGCGGCGCCAAGCTTCGTGCACCTCCTCTGCTCAGTTGTTGCTGCTCGGTTGATGCTGCCTCGAATCCCATATCATACCATACTGTATCATCCTCCCCTCCTTAGAAAAGACTCCGTCCTCGAGTCAATACCCTTGATAGGAACACTACGATAACCCTAATATTCGAACTCCATCTCGCAAAAGGAATTCTCGTACTCTTCGACGGACTCTAAACTTCAATGCCTTCGTGACGACATCCATCCACCGCTTCCATTGTGTTGAGATAAAATACTCAATAATTAATTTCTCGAACGATACACAAACAGGAGAACGGGGAGAATACGAGTCAAATGGATCCGTGGTACCGAAGATCAATGGTAATCTGCTTTCAAACTTCCACACCAAGGTTGCCCCTTTATTATCAAATATTTTCTTCGACTCATTATCGCCAGGTGAGTTATTGTCATAAACAGACCGATTGTCGATACTAGACAAAGACAAATATCATACCTAGGTGGATTGGACCAATCAACAAAATTTTCTTCTCTTGAAGATTCGACCAAAGAACCTTTTTTAAAACCAATAGTATCCATCCAAGAATCAATCGACTTCTTCGGGTATGTATCAAACCGAGGGGGTTTTGACCAATCGACAAGATTTTCATGACTTGAAGATTTGAAAAATACCCTCGTTAAACCCAACAGTATCAACCAAAACACAAAATGAATCGGTAGGGTTTGCCTTACCTTCGACATCCGGAGTTTCGATCTTCATATCAACTTCCTCGAATGGTTAGTTGCATACCTATCATGATTTCCTGGTCAAGGAATCGACACCATTGTGATACTCTCACTCCTGGAGAAGTAATATCCGAATCCGAATCCAAAATCGGCGGGGCCCCCACGATTTACGCGATTCCGAACTTGGAGTTGAAGTACCTGAACTCGTCTTCTCGCATCGTCGATCTCGATATCGCGAATATCACGCTCGCGGTGATGATCGTCTCCTCGGAGGATCCGCTGCACGGCCCCTACCACGAACACCTTTTCCTCCATGAACTACATGCCCTCATTCGGCCATCAAATCGTCCAGAGCTCTGATACCAAATGATGACAAACAGAAGGTTATGAGATGAACCGAACAAGAAAGAACCAAGATTCACAAAGAAACAGCCGCATCCACTCTTTTCTTTTATTTAATTCATAATAAAAAACTCTGCCTAATACAATAACCCTAGCTTGTTATTTATACTAATAATAAGAAGATTCTAGAAATATAAAATAAAACCCTAATTTAATAATAAGCTAAAACCCTAAAACCCATAAAACACATTAAGCCCAAACCCAAGCCAACGAAACCCAGAAGCAGTGCCTTTTGGCTGAGTTCACAGCCTTCCTGAAGTTCCGTCTTGCTAGCTGGGCGGCGCCTCAGCTCAGGCACCTCCTCTGCTCGGTTGCTGCTGCTCGATTGATGCTGCCTCGAAGCCCATATCATACCATACGGTATCATCCTCCCCTCCTTAGAAAAGACTCGTCCTCGAGTCAATACCCTCGATAGGAACACTACGATAACCCGGAATATTCAAACTCCATCTGCAAAGGAATTCTGTACCCTCGACGGACTCTAAAATTCAATGCCTTCGTGATGACATCCATCCAATCACTCCATTGTGTTGAGATAAAATGCTCAATAATCAATTTCTGAACGATACACAAAACAGGAGAATGGGGAGAATACGAGTCAAATGGATCCGTGTGCCGAAGATCAATGGTAACTGCTTCAAACTTCCACACCAAGGTTGCCCCTTGATTATCAAATATTTTCTCTGACTCATTATCAGCAGGTGAGTTATTGTCATAAACAGGACCGATTGTCGATACTAGACAAATGTCACAATGACAAATATCATACCTAGGTGGTTTGGACCAATCAACAAAATTTTCTTCTCTTGAAGATTCGACCAAAGAACCTTTTTTAAAACCAATAGTATCCATCTAAGAATCAATCGACTCTTCAGGGTATGTATAGAACCGAGGGGGTTTTGACCAATCGACAAGATTTTCATGACTTGAAGATTTGACAAAAATACACTCGTTAAACCCAACAGTATCAACCCAAAACACAAAGGAATCAGTAGGGTTTGCCTTACCTTCGACATCCGGAGTTTCAATCTTCATATCGACTTCCCTCGAATGGTTAGTTGCATACCTATCATGATTTCTGGTCAAGGAATCGACACCATTGTGATACTCCTCACTCTCGGAAGAAATATCCGAATCAGAATCCAAAATCGGCGGTGCCCCCCACGATTTCTGCGATTCCTAACTTGGAGTTGAAGTACCTGAACCTGTCTTTTCAGATCGTCGATCTCGATATCGCGTATATCACCCTCGCGGTGATGATCGTCTCCCGGAGGATCCGCTGCACGGCCCCTACCACGAACACCTTTTCCTCCACGAACTACATGCCCTCGTTCGGCCATCAAATCGTCCAGAGCTCTGATTCCAAATGATGACAAACAGAAGGTTATGAGATGAACCGAACAAGAAAGAACCAAGATTCACAAAGAAACAGCCGCAGCCACTCTTTTCTTTTATTTAATTCATAATAAAAAACTCTGCCTAATACAATAACCCTAGCTTGTTATTTATACTAATAATAAGAAGATTCTAGAAATATAAAATAAAACCCTAATTTAATAATAAGCTAAAACCCTAAAACCCATAAAACACATTAAGCCCAAACCCAAGCCAATGCTGAAGCCCGAAACAGCCTTTGCGGAAGTTCACAGCCTTTGCTGAAGTTCCTGTCTGCTAGCCAGGCAGCCGCCTCAAGCTCAGGCACCTCCTCGCCGCTTGTTGCCGCTGCTCGGTTGATGCCGCCTCGAAGCCCATATCATACCATACCGTATCATCCTCCCCTCCTTAGAAAAGACTCGCCCTCGAGTCAATACCTCGATAGGAACACTACGATAACCCGGAATATTCGAACTCCATCTCGCAAAAGGAATCTCGTACCTTCGACGGACTCTAAACTTCAATGCCTTCGTGACGACATCCATCCAATCGCTTCCATTGTAAGCCGAGATAAAATACTCGATAATCAATTTCGAAGACGATGACACAAAACAAAGCAGGGAACGGGGAGAATACGAGTCAAATGGATCCGTGTACCAGAAGATTAATGGTAATCTGCTTCAAACTTCCACACCAAGGTTGCCCTTTTATTATCAAATATTTTCTCGACTCATTATCAGCAGTGAGTTATTGTCATAAACAGGACCGATTGTCGATACTAGACAAACGTCACAATGACAAATATCATACCTAGGTGGTTTGGACCAATCAACAAAATTTTCTTCTCTTGAAGATTCGACCAAAGAACCTTTTTTAAAACCAATAGTATCCATCCAAGAATCAATCGACTCTTCAGGGTATGTATCAAACCGAGGGGGTTTTGACCAATCGACAAGATTTTCATGACTTGAAGATTTGACAAAAATACCCTCGTTAAACCCAACAATATCAACCCAAAACACAAAGGAATCAGTAGGGTTTGCCTTACCTTCGACATCCGGAGTTTTGATCTTCATATCGACTTCCCTCGAATGGTTAGTTGCATACCTATCATGATTTCTGGTCAAGGAATCGACACCATTGTGATACTCCTCACTCTCGGAAGAAATATCCGAATCGAATCCAAAATCGCAAGTGCCCCCACGATTTATACGATTCCGAACTTGGAGTTGAAGTACCTGAACCTGTCTTCTCAGATCGTCGATCTCGATATCGCGTATATCACGCTCACGGTGATTTTCGTCTCCCGGAGGATCCGCTGCACGGCCCCTACCACGAACACCTTTTCCTCCACGAACTACACGCCCTCATTCGGCCATCAAATCGTCCAGAGCTCTGATACCAAATGATGATAAACAGAAGGTTATGAGATGAACCGAACAAGAAATAACCAAGATTCACAAAGAAACAGCCGCAGCCACTCTTTTCTTTTATTTAATTCATAATAAAATACTCTGCCTAATACAATAACCCTAGCTTGTTATTTATACTAATAATAAGAAGATTCTAGAAATATAAAATAAAACCCTAATTTAATAATAAGCTAAAACCCTAAACCCATAAAACACATTAAGCCTAAACCCAAGCCAATGCTGAAGCCCTTCCTGAAGCTCACAGCCTTTGTTCTTGCCTAGCCGGCGGGCCTGGGATAACATGAGGCGCATCTCCTATCGCCTTAAGCTCTCCTCGCCGGTTGATGCTGCCGAAGCCCATATCATACCATAACTCTAGCTTGTTATTTATACTAATAATAAGAAGATTCTAGAAATATAAAATAAAACCCTAATTTAATGATAAGCTAAAACCCTAAAACCCATAAAACACATTAAGCCCAAACCAAGCCAATGCCTGAAGCCCGAAACAGCCTTTCTTGAAGTTCACAGCCTTTACCGAAGTTCCCGTCTGTTAGCCGGCGGCCGCTTGGGATAACATGAGGCGCCCGCCTCAGGCTCTTGCACCTCCTCTGCCTCAACTGCTAGCTGCTCGGTTGATACTGCCTCGAAGCCCATATCATACCATATGGTATCATCCTCCCCTCATTAGAAAAGACTCGTCCTCGAGTTAATACCCTCGATAGGAACACTACGATAACCCGGAATATTCAAACTCCATCTGCAAAAGGAATGTTTGTACCCTCGACGGACTCTAAAATTTAATGCCTTCGTGACGACATCCATCCGAATACGCTCCATTTTGTTGAGATAAAATACTCGATAATCAATTTAGAGCGATACACAAAAGCAGGAGAACGGGGAGAATACGAGTCAAATGGATCCGTGTGCCGAAGATCAATGGTAACTGCTTCAAACTTCCACACCAAGGTTGCCCCTTGATTATCAAATATTTTCTCTGACTCATTATCAGCAGGTGAGTTATTGTCATAAACAGGACCGATTTTCGATACTAGACAAATGTCACAATGACAAATATCATACCTAGGTGGTTTGGACCAATCAACAAAATTTTCTTCTCTTGAAGATTCGCACCAAAGAACCTTTTTAAAACCACAATGGTATCCATCTAAGAATCAAATCGACTCTTCATGTATGTATCCAAACTTGGGAGGGGGTTTTTGACTAATCTGAAAAACAAGATTTTCATGACTTGAAGATTTGACAAAAATACCCTCGTTAAACCCATCAGAGTATCAACCCCAGAAAACACAGAAAGGAATCGGGTAGGGTTTGCCTTACCTTCGACATCCGGAGTTCTCGAGTCTTCATATATCGAAACTTCCCTCGAATGGCCTGTAGTTGGCATACCCTATCATGATTTCTGGTCAGCAGGGAATCCCGTAGACACCATCTGTGATACTCCTCACTTCTGGAAGAAATATCCGAAATTACAATCACATAATGCGGTGGTGCTCCCCACACACGATTTACGCGATTCCGAACTTGGAGTTGTAGTACTGTTTCGAACCTCGTCTTCTCGGATCGTCGATTCTCGATATCGCGTCATATCACGCTCGCGGTGATGATCGTCTTCCTGGAGGATCCAGTTTGCCACGGCCCCTACCACGAACACCTTTTCCTCCACGAACTACATGCCCTCGTTCGGCCATCAAATCGTCCAGAGCTCTGATACCAAATGATGACAAACAGAAGGTTATGAGATGAACCGAACAAGAAAGAACCAAGATTCCACCAAAGAAAGCAAGTACTGCAAGTAAACACTCCTTTTCTTTTATTTAATTCCTAATAATAAAACTCGCACTAATACAATAACCCTAGCGCTGCTGTTATGTTATTATACTAATAATAAGAAGATTCTAGAAATATAAAATAAAACCCTGAATTTAATAAATAAGCTAAAACCCTAAAACCCATAAAACACATTAAGCCCAAACCCAAGCCAATGCTTTGAAGCCCGAAACAGACCTTTGTTGGAGTTCACGCCTTCTTGTCAAGTTCTGTCGCTAGCCAGGCGTGCCCGCCTCAAGCTCGAGCACCTCCTACTCGCTCGAGCTTGTTGCTGCGGTTGATGCCGCCTCGAAGTTCCCATATCATACCAGGAAGACCGTATCACCTCCTTCCTCCTCTTAGAAAAGACTGCGTCCTCGAGTCAATACCCTCGATAGGTGAACACTACGCAATAACCTGGAATATTCGAACTCTCATCTGCAAAGGAATTTCGCACCTTCGACGGACTTCCTAAACTTTCCAATGCCTTCGTGACTGACATCCATCCAATCCGCTCCATTGTGCTTGAGATAAAATACTCAAGTAATCAATTTAGAACGATACAAGCAAAACAAATAGCAGAACGGGGAGAATACGAGTGCAAATGGATCCGTATACCGAAGATCAATGGGTAACTCAAGCTTCAAACTTCCACACCAAGGTTGCCCCTTTCTTACGCCAAGATATTTTCTCTGACTCATTATCAAGCAGGTGCAGTTATTGTGTCATAAACAGGACCGATTGATCGTCATACTAAGAGCAAACGTCACAATGAGCAAATATATCACTACCTAGGTGGTTTGGACCATCTACAACAAAATTTTCTTCTCTTGAAGATTCGACCAAAGAAAACCCTTTTTTAAAACCAATAGTATCCATCCAAGAATCAATCGACTCTTCAGGTATGCAATCAAACCGAGGGGTTTTGACCGATCGACAAGATTTTCATGACTTGAAGATTTGACAAAAA